>JAKWJA010000863.1:0-49718 GCA_027704765.1 Solanum habrochaites
GGTACCTGTAGTTTCTACCACTATCACTCAGAATGAAACCGATGATGGACCGGCGCACACACTCGGACCGTCTTAGGGTCGTTCCAAAGCCCTAGCACCCTGCCCCAACGACACGTGTGACGGGACGTCGTATTCACGACGGTCCGTCCTGAACAACCGTGCTGGTTGTCAGGCCCTGTTTCTAAGGGTCTCTCAATATTTTCTTAAGTGTCATACTACGGACCGTCATACCCGACGTCCGTACCTTCGACGATCTCATGATGGTCAAGACCCCTCTGATGGGGTCTCCCACATTTCAAAGTGTCCTACGACCGACTCTTACGACAGCCCGTCGTACTAAACGACGGTCCGTCCTGCATGAACCGTCATTATGGTCAGAGACCCCACTATAAGGGTCTCCCACATTTTAAGTGTCCTACTTAGGCTCTTACGACGGACCGTCTTACTACGACGGTCCGTCCTGCTTGACCGTCATGATGGTCAAAGACCCCACTCAGGTTCTTATATATACTAGACCAGTAACCAACCACGGCCCTCATGACGGTCCGTCATAGCCACGACGACCGTCATCGGTCCCATCGTGTGATACAGTTTCAATATTACTAACACATTATGTTCAAAGTTTACGTGTCAATATGAGTTGCCTGTCTTGCTTGCTACTACTCAAACTAATATTGCTCCTTTACAGGTACTATCGACTATGGCACCCAAGCAAGACCGCCCCTATGCACGCGGGCGATCTGTCTTTGCCCCATCGCACGCTTGATCATCGGCGTTGATGATGAGGCGGGACCCAAAATGCCCCCAGGCATTCGCACCTTCCCGTCTGCACGTGCCCGAGCCACACCCAATAAGGTGGCGTCCGTCGTAGTCACTGCCTCCCAGTCTGATGAAAAGCGCACACTGACCGGCACACCAACATCATAAGAGGTCAGCCACAAATGAGGAAGGAGCCGTCGGCTCCTTAGGAGTATCTTGGTCCGAGAACTTCAGGCTCTGTTGAGGTCCCGCCCCGCCACTGGCTGCAGCGTCGGCCCTCGTCTGATAAGCTGACAGTTCAGACTCTACACCGGCGCACCAGCCCAGGTCCCCACCCCATCCTCTGACCAGCCAAACCGTGTGCGTCGAGGCCAGTTTCAAGTTTACTCCGACGTCCAAATTCCTGACTGCTAAGGAGTAATGCTCAGACCTACCTTGGAGCGGCGTACTTTACAGGGAGTCTCCCATCGATGCCGAGATCCACAACCATTCACCAGGCATCGCTTAGAGTCGACAGCCCATCCGTTTGGGATGATACAATAAAGAATGAGGAGCGTAAAGTGATGGCGTTAAGGTGATAGAAGAGGATGGAACGCGGAAATATCGGACATTTAGGCGGAGAAGAAAATGAGGGAAAGAGGAGGAGGATATGGAATGAAAGGAACGAGTAGGAGTGTATCTTAAGTCAATTGGAAGCCTCGCAAAAAAGGAACTGCGACGTTTGGATATGAGAGGGGACTGACGGAAATCTATAGAATGGTGGATTTAAAGCGAGAAGTGGTCCGGCGTTCTACGCCTCCCTATACGTAGCGACTCGTCCGATCACATAATGATAGGGGGCTGCTCCGCTAACAGGCCGCAACTGGAGCAGGTTCGAGTCCTGGCGTGCAGGTTGCATTCCCTGCCAGCTATCCGCCGTTTTCTATACGGCGAGAGAGCAGATGCTACTGCGGATCCCAAACACTGCGAGTTACTACCGCTGCAGATAGTGAGGAGGCCATTCTTGCGCGAGCCAGCACGAGAGAGACCACAAGAGGTGGATGGCCCTGCACCTATCAGCGCCGGAGGGGTGCATGATTGGTCACTTAGCCGAGGGGGCCATCACGAGGCCAACCTCACGTTCGCTCGAAGTTTCTGTGGCTGCCGTTCCCTCACTGCTTTCCCCACACTGCTGATAACATCGTCACTTGGGATCGAGCAGTGTTTATAGCGTCGATGATAGCCCTATCGAGGTCGACTTCGCTCGTTCTTCCAGGCGTCATGCACGATAGGGCTTCCGGTCACACTACCTAACCCCTTCCCGTGTATGATTTTGCCCTTTGAGGACACGCAAGGTGTGCCCATATAGGCACATCAAAAAATCAGTTTAAGACCCTCAGTGCCCGTGTTTGACATCGCCTCAATAACAATAAACAAAAGAAAAGATGGTGCCAATGTGGATGGAATGGGGGAATGGCCGCCCAAACGGGGGGTAAGAGGTAGAGTGGCCGGAGCCAAGTTAGGCGAAAGAGCGAGGAGGCGGTGTGAGGGGCGCAAGGCGAGAAAAGAACGGGCGAGGTAAACTGGACAATGTCAGAATAGTGGGAGCCGATGGGGGGGGGTATGACGTGGTAAGGTTGTCGAACGCGGCGTCAGACAGCGCCGGCACAACACCCACCAGCGTTAAACGTCTACCAAGGGGTGGCCCGTCTGCCGGGACGTCTGTCAACAACTATATTAATGTTTGTGTGTCGCGCCACTATCTCACTCTGAAGGGTGTGAATAGGTCCTGTTACGTGGTACATGGGTATCGTCCAATGTGACACGTGAGACAATCTCTCAGTGAATTCGTGGAGTAACCGACTAAGAGCAGAGGGGTGAGGACGCACGCGGCAGTGTGCGACGTGGGTCGCCGAAGTGACGCCAGTGACCGAATACGCATAAACGCTGACAGACGATCAACCCAACACGACCAGGTTGACCTTGTCATTAGAAAACCTAAAATATCAGTTCGTCGCTCCAAGCGCAGTGGGGATTACGGTGGGGTGTCCCACTGAACTATGAGGCGCACATGCACACACTTAGTAGGGGTGCGCCTCATTGCATATGACAGGTCATAAATTGCCCCAATCCGGGAGTGTAGAACTGCCTATTACTAAGTCTGAAGGCGCGTATGAGAGAAATGCAGCGGAAGAGGTTGGTCTGAGGTTCACCAGCGCCTAGATGCTTCAGTTGAATAGTGTTTAGCCCGCCCACCCCTCCGGTAAGTGTTGGCGACTCTTCAGCTGCAGTGGACATCTTCGGGCAGACATCGACCATCCTAAGGCGAGAGTGCCGGCATGTCCTTGCGAGCGCTGTTGAGGACAATGTATTGTCGGCCCGTTTGTCTCTTCAGACATTCACTGCCACCTTCCCCTCGAAGAGTGGCCAAGAGGCGTAGGGGTCTTCAGAGGATGAGCGCGAGTCAAGGAAGAAGTAGCCGCCGAGAGATGGAGGGTCGCAAGGAGAGCCTCACTTGTTTGAGGTCGGAGGCACACCAATCAAGAGCAGCGCAGATCGCTGCTGGGGCGTCTAATCCCGCACTGTAAGACCAGCAGGAATGGCACTACTGATGGTCGGTTTTGCTGAGGAATCTTCCTCTTGCTGTGTGTGTGCGCTAAGCTATGTGTGGTTGTGGTCGTGCAGAGACTCAACCAGCTTAGTTTGAGTGATGAGGCTGCCGACGGGTGTGGTGGGAAGGTCGGTGTACTGGAGTGTGTTGGAGGCATGTGTGGCTCTCTATGTGTCACCACCCTAAATAAGGTAGAATACCCCCAACCCGGGCTTATATGTAACTTGAAGCGCGCATCACTCAAACTTGCGGACACCCAATTGTGGAACAAATATGTTGCCTAGTAGACCCCTGACCCCTCGCGATGTCTGTTAACGCTGCACAGATATAATACGAGGCAGTGGCAGGGTGTTGTGTATGTACGGGAGTCTAGTGGGGCTCTAAGGGCGTGGTGACACGGGGGCGAGTAGTGGGCGCTGTCGAAGATGTATGTGTGCCATGTAGAAATACTTCGCCTCGTGCGACGTCATATGGCGACAAAGGCATGTTAGGAGTGTGATTCGTAACGTGCTGAGATGTGAAACTGGCGGTGCAGAGACATAGCAGTACACCGGAGCCACAAGACGCAGCGATGAGATACGCACACATAAGGCTGGGGCTTGAAGCTTGGGGTTCGTTACGCATAGGTAGTGTAGGTGTACGTGGTGGGGCCGGCGGGAAACAGTAGGAGGCTTGTGTCAACTCGTGAGTGGCTTTGTGCTGGCCACCGCGGCACCGGGATAGACATAAAACGATAGATTGTCTTCCTAGTTTCAAGACGCAGCGGAGGCTGAGGGATGGCCAGAAACAGAGTGGAGTCGACGTGGCACAACGATAAGTTAGGGGTAACAAAAGGGCGGGGGGATGGGGACCACCTGAGGGGCTGTAGGTGGGTCTGTACGGGATATTGCACCAAAGACGCAGAAGGTAAATAACTAAAAGGGCACCCGTTAGCACTGGGGGTGGGCTCGAAACGGACAAAAAGGGCACACCGGGCACGGACGGCGTAAATCTTAAGCTCAAACGAAGTGGCTTAGAAGCTGGGTAACTAGTGATGAGAGGCATGAGTGGAGGAAAGTGAATAGTCACATGACGAGACTGACTAGAACGGGCCTGGTGGTCCCTGCTAAAGTAAGTTGTAACAGACAATGAAGGAAAGATTCAGAGGCACTTATCAAGATAGCCCATTTCGAGCCTAAAGAAAGAACCAAATGAAAGTTATCCTCTGATCAAATAATGTTGAGCTTAAAATTAGACCCTTTCTTTTTCACCCCAACTGACGTTTCGGGGAACAATTGTTGGCCCTGTCCAGTCCTTGGACATGTTGCACCTCAGCTCATGCCAAAGCAAATTGAGGGTGATGCTAATGTCAAAAACACCTTCGTTCCTGGCCCTGACCCGCACTTTGTGGTTATTGTGTACCTTGACTCAATGGCAAAGCCATGAGTTTGAGGTGGCTGTTTGAGAATTGCGCTGGAAATTGGGGTTTTGAAGGAACAAAAGAGAGAGAACAAGAACAAAGTAAAGTGACTCAAGATCGTTGAAGATGAAACGGAAGAAAAAGACGACATATTCAAGAATACAAAAATACAATAAATAGTTAAACTTCACAATGAAGAAAGAAGGGAAACAGCAAAAGGTTAAAAGAATAGGAGAAAACTGGGCGACCTAAAGTGATAGAAATGGAATGTTAAGCCGATATGTCAAGAGAGGGCAAACAAAAGTCACTAAGTACCCGCAAACCTCCCAATATACCCCTACCCCTGATCTGCAGCCTCACGTTCAAAGCTAAAAAGTCCTGGTCGTGATGGACCGATGGGGTGTGTACAAGCAAACTTCCGGCAGTGAACAACTAAGGGCAATTTAATCGGCACATAGTATGACATGAGAGTGATGCACTCAAATCCTTTAATAATAGCGCACCCGAGCGCGGCCGAGTGTTTTGAAAGAGTGAATCCTCGAAAGTTTCCTCACCAACGAAAACTCATACTTTGTGAAAACTTGAGGAAATTTGTTCTACAATGAGGACACTCATATTGTCAATAACCGGGAATTGGTTAGGCACCCTCCGAGGTAGAGAAACGGTGTGAACATACGCAAGCATTGCAGTGACACCTGCTCGTTTAGAGTGCGGCTCTGCCTACATTCGGGAGATCCTTGACTCCTCCATGACTGGTGTCCACCGCTGCGCTCTCCTATCCTGAGGACGTCCCACAGAAAACACGTTCTAACCGGCCGTAATCTGTGAAGCATGCATGATTTGATGAGAAATTTATCTTGACTTGATGCACAGCATTGCAAAAGGATAAAATGACATACTAAATTGTAAAAACAAGCTTGTTGTATTGACATCATGTGCGTCGCTTGAGGACAACACGAATTTAAGTTGATGTGTTGATCCTACGTGGTTTCCACGTATAATTATACTTTTTCCTAGTTTAGTGTGTCCGAAAGCCTTTTTGTGCTAATTTGATATAAGTTTCTCTTTGTTTTGCAGGAAATCTGTCCAAAGCTGAATGCGGGTTTTGAGGAAAATGCAGAAGAGACCACCTACGGACTTATGACGTTTCGTCGTGCCTGTGAGGTCCGTAGTGGCAGCGTAGAAGCGCTTACGGCAGCGATGGGCGAGTCTGACCAAGTGCGTGCGGAATACCGAAGCTTTGTGACGGTCCGTCATGGCTATGACGGCCGTCCTGCAGGTTTGGCCCGGAAGATCAGAGAAGTGCTAGTACCCAGTTCAAGAGTTGAAGTATTTTGAAACGAGCCCTCGGAACGGACCGTTGTGCCTATGACCGGTCCGTCACACTTGCCGTCAAGGGAATGACAGAAGCGCAGAAGAAATTGCAATCCAAGTATCGGACGACAGAGTCCACGCGGTCACGTCATGACCACGCACGGTCTGTCGCGTGGTCCGTCGACCCAGCCGCGTTTATTGGCAATTTCCAGTACTTAGAATCCTTGTTTCATTGAGCCTTTTATCTTTTTTTATAACATAGTTCAACAAAAACCTCTGTTCGTTTTGAGGTTAGACTTTGCGCTATATATAGAATCATACTTATTAGAGCGTTTGTTTATCTAGCTGTCTTGGATTATTTTTTGGAGATTCTACAAGTCGATTTTTCGGTTATTAATCATGCAAATCTTTTCGTAACTCTTGTATCTTCTCTCAATTCGAAGTAAGTTCCACATGAACATTTTTATTTTGCATTATATTTGAATATTGTGTCTCATCGGGCTAATGAGTAACACTACAACTCCATACACGTACGGGCTTTGGGATCATAGGCAAATATGAGATAACCCCTAGCTAAAATAACAATTCTAGAATACTGTCTTTACATGTATTTATTCTTTCGCTTAGAGTCTTTTTAACGGATGATCAACGTTAGAAACTCGCATTAATGCTACTTGCCATGACCCAAGGAGGTAGATAATAGGAAAAAAATATTAACATAATTTAGTGGATCCTATCTCATAGGCTAGTAATGATTGTACGAGGTAATAACTTAGTCACTATCGAATCCGTGCTTAATATGAGGTACGATAAGGTTAGGAAAGCACACACGTAGCCGGACAAGTGCGAGTGAGATGTTCTAGATGCCGGACCAAGGATTTAAGAAATACATAACTTTATCACTTTGCAATCAAGATCTAGGAAAGAATTGTTATATGGGTGGTGACCCTCGCCCGCCTAGTATATGAACGCGTACGGGGTAGCTAATCCTAAACCGTTGCCTCCCCCACGCAACCCCATAGAACCTGTGACCCGCTTTGAGCACTGGGGTGGAGGAAGAATCAATGTATCTCGCATACCAACAACGGCCCAGGACTGGCTCCATCCTCGCACAGCTCTGGCCTCTCTCACTCCCGCGCGGGTGTACCCCCTCTCCGCTCTTTCAGAGGGAGCACCTCTCTGTGGCCTACACAACACCGCGGGGGAGGCCGGCGGTGCTCAGTCCCCTACTGAGTCTCTCTCCCCAATTCGACAAATACATACCCCCATTTTTATGTTTTTACTTTCTAAGCAAAGTTACGTCAACCGAACAATAGTAATAACAAGTTGAAGTTAAGTCAGACTATTGTCCTCCTGGGAACATCCCCACCTCACTATTGGTTTATTTACTTGACGCGACCGCTTTACTTCTTATTTGAGAAGTAAATTTGAGCGTATCAGTTACTCTTGTTAAATGTGTCTTATGAGTTATTATGTGAAGTATGGTAGAGTGTATGCTTAAATGAAGTTATTCTTGTAAATTGTTTATAATGCTTGTTATGAAGTATGTTAAGGATATGTATAAAGGACTTATATAATTTTGTGAAGCATGTCAAGTGTGTGAATTGATGAATGTATGTCTAAATCATGTATAGAAGATAAATGTAAATACAATGAAGCTTATGTGCAAGATGTGCTCACATGTACACACACTCACACTTAAATGAATGAATGAAGCTAAGTTAAGTCCTAAAGTGGAGTTTTGGGGTGAACACTCTGCATGAGTTGAGATGAGGTGCTTATTAGCAACCACAATACATCCCATGAGATTTCTAAGATAGGTTGAAAATCAATGCCCTTCGAGAGTTGAGATGTGGTGTTCACTAGTTATCCTTAACCTATAGTTTATAATGTTTAGAATCCGTGAGAAGTTATGCATAGCACAAAGAGGATATGAAGAAGAGGTGGTTACACTTCATGAGTTGAGATGTTGTATTTCAATGTACCTATTGAGATGAGTACTCCTCGTTAGTAAAGAATGAGTTACTTAGTAGCAATTTCCTTATCTGATAACTATGTGCCTGCATAGGTGTAGCTATTGGGAAAAACATATAAAATCTAAGAGAATGACCTTATTTTAGGCAATTGAGGATCCCTCATCCGATAGGGCGTAATATTGGGACTCCATGTCTAGCTCTCATGGTCTATGTCGGTTAAGCTAACTCCTACAAAAGCAACGAATGTGCTAAGTCTTCTAAAGAAGTGTTCTTCTTATGGTAGGTATTAGAATGGGACGCTACTTATCCATTGCACTAGGTAGGCAATCCAAAAATGGAGTCTTGGTGAGTCTTATTTGAATTGAATGAACTTAGTCTTAGAAAAGAATGTACTACCTAGGGTAGGTGATGGTATGGGACGCTATCTATTCATTAAACTAAGTAGGACCTTCCGATAGGGAAGATTTGGTGCCAAACCTTCTCAAAGCGTGTGCTACTTAGGGATGGTGGTGGTGGTATGGGACGCCATCTACTCATTGCACTAAGTAGGAATTCCGAAAGGGATGACTTTGGTGGTTTGTTGTGTGTTCTTCTAGTATCTTGTCATTGAGTGGGGACATGTTTTCCCGAGGTGAGTAAGACAAAAGGGGGTAGTCTTGAGGATCACTTTGGTTTGTATTGAAGGAGGCATATGCGTACTTCCTTCATGTCTTACCTTGGTGAGTCTTAGGATAATCCTTTGTTAGGGAAACTCCTGCGGAAATGAGTTCACTTCCTCTTTACTTGACATTAGAAGTTCACTCCTTAGAATAGGATGAATTTGCTGTAATTTTATAAATGGTTCACTGTAATGTCAAGATGAGTTCACTATAATATTTTGTAAGTTACTGTAAAGTGTTCTTTTGAGTTTAAAATTATGGAAATTCTTGTCTAAGTGTTAAATGATGATTGTAATGATGTTTTTCTTTTATATTCTTGAACGTCGTACTTAAATGGCATGAAATGTAATTTTACTAAAATATCTGTTTTTACATGTTTTTGCATATGCCATACTTAGTACATTATTTGTACTAACCCCATACTTTTCTATACTATCTAAGTATAGTTGGAGATAAGGTTGAAGTCTAGAAGGCAAAGCTTGGGAAACTTCCTATCAAGACAAAGTGTGTTCTCGTGTATTTGAGGGCATAATTCCTATCTTCTTATTTTATTTATGTAAAGACTTATTATGTATCTCTTTCAAATGTAAAGGGTCGTGTCCCTAAGTTTCTTATGTCGGTTCTTAAATTGGCTTGTGACGATGAGATTTTCTAAGTATTTATAAATAATTCCTTTTTATGCTAATTTTCTTGAAAAGTTTTAATTTCGCACTACTTTTCATGTTTTTTGTAATGAACTATAGTTAAGGGCTGTAACAAGACCCAAAGGGTAAAGACGCCTGGTCACCCAAACGAGGTTCCTCCCTCACTTCTAAACTTTCAGAGGTACTTTAGGGATCATTACAATTTTATACTTAGTACTGTGGTTGTACTAGATGCATCGCTTTTTATCTACCTCTATAGTGGTAAGTAGGTTAGGAGCATTTGGTAAAGAAGACTTAGACCATAGCATCGTTCAACAGAAGTTGAAGTATGTCCTCATTTGACTCGAGGGCATAGATGTCTTTTATGTTTCTTATTGAAGTAGTGTAATAGACTAAGTATTTCTATATTTGTATTGTGTATGGATCGTATCCTAAGTATTCACGTGTATAAGTTTGATGAGATTGAGACTTAGTATTTCCTATGACTTTATATGAAAGAGTTTTTTAAAACTATGATATAATTTGTGAAATTTTTTAGTTCCGCACTACTTTTAATTATTTATATGCGATGAATGATATGTAAGTGTTTGGAAAAGACCTCTAAGAGGTCAAGTACGCCGATTGCAATCCGAGATTGGCCCTAACTTCTAGGGTGTGATTTTGGGATGTGACATCCAATGAGGAAGAGTATGTCACTTAGACCACCAGAGGCTTCCCGACTTGCCCCCTTCCCCAAGACTATGAGGAACATGGACAGACATATTTTATCATCGAGTAACGAGGTCAATGTCACTAGCACTAGCCTAAACAAGGGCCTTAGCTTCACCTGCCAGAGAGTCGCATGTTGGCTTCGATTCTAGTGGTTTTTTCTGTTTTTGTTTCCGATACCAATAGAATGGGGATGCAGAAGACCTTCGCAGCACTAGATTTGAGCTGGTTCATAGTGTCACTAAGCCGAATAGGTGGTGTGTTGAGTTCTAATACCTGATTTATATTGACGGGGAGGCCTTGAACAAGCATAGAAAAAGTTATTAAAGGTGTGGTTATGGGATGTGACAAGCTTGGTATCAAAGCATAGGTTGCGAAAGTAGTTTTAGGAATCGAAAAGTCTCATCAAGTCACGTCTAGTAGAGTCTTGACAATCGGTGTGAGTCTTACATGTCACGACCCAGATTCTGGAATACGGATCGCAACCGGCGTCATTTACCTCTCAAAGGTCGCAGACAAGCCTCATCTTGCATTCATCACATTAATCTAGTTAAATTTGAGGAAAATTAAACTTTTTATTATGAATTATACTATACTTCATTTTATTAACTTGATACTCATAACGTAATATCAACATATAGAACACCAATCTAATATAAAGAACTCAATTAAACTAGAGATGAATATATCAATAAATCTTTCGGCCAACACGCCCCTTATTGCAAAATTTGAAATGAAGGTGCGAAGAAACGCAGGAAAACCATCTACATCTATGTCTAAAACTAAGTCTAGACTAAATAGGTAGCATCCTCGAAATCATGAGGACCTACCCAAATGGTTTGGAGAAATGCTGACGTCCAAAAACGCTGTCAATGTCGCACCCCTATACTCTGACCTACAAACCTATAAAAATAGTAAATAATAGGGGCGTAGTACCCCACTTGTACTCAGCATGGTCTGTATGCACACAACACATAAGGCTATCATCAAATGAAACCTCTTACCAACAACATTCCATTTCTGGAAGTCCTAAGTCCATTAGACGTTCCTAATTTGTTATTGTGAATTGTGGTAATGAATGAATGTATTTTAATGCATTCAAAGCACTCTCTCATTTCTATTCCAACACATTAGTATCATCACCTAATTTTTAAAACACTCGTGCGAAGATTTGAGATTTGAATCCTCATTAGAGGCCAGAGCTCTCTTTGTACACTTAGATCATTTTTCAATCTTTTTCTTTCTTGTTGTTGTGCAGTTCAATATCCTTTGGTCCTATTTTTACTTGAAAGTGCACATGATTTTTTTTCATTGTAGTCCCATACCCACAATTAATCAATTAAGTATTCGAGAGATAGGAAATGATAACTATATTGGGACATAAATCTATTTATAAGTCAATACTTATTGCCTACACTCATCTTTAATTGATTTCAATTAATGTTGCATATTTATTTGGGGTATAACTATTATAACTTATGAATCTTGCTTACTTTGGGGGCATGAAGTCCTTTAAAGCCATCTTATTGGCTAAATACATAAGTTGATCATTTTGGATTTCCTGTGCTTATCATTAAACTTTTATCTTGCTTACTTTGGGATAAAGTCTTTTATAAGCTAATCTTAGAACCCCTCGGGTGAGGATTTTGAGATTTTTGATCCTCTTAGGACGAGAGCTTCTCTTTGTACACTTAGATTATTTCAGTCTTTTTTCCTCCTTGTGTTGTGTGTTAAATAATTCTTTGGTCCTAATGTTTTCTTACAGTGAAGAGATTCATTGTAGTCCCTACCCACAATAATCGATGTAAGTAATCCAAGGGACTAAGGAAATTGCCCTACCTATATGAGTCATGCTTTAACACTAGCTATTCATTAACCTTTCCCCAATAAGCCTTTTTCTATTGATCATGTCAATGATTTCATTACTTTCATGTTTTATATATAATAAATTTTAATATACACGGACTTTGAACTCGTGATATAAGCAGTAAGACATCTCCAAGTGGGGCCCAACGACATGGGACCAAGGAGGGGGGGGGGGGGGGGGGAGGGAAGGAGGACAACCACAGAGTGTTTTCATGGGGGCATTTTTCCAGAGATTGCACTCGTTTCGAGGGGGGGGGGGGGGGGTCCCGTTAAGGGGAAGGAAAGAAAAAAAGGAAGGGAGGTGGGCGTGGTGGAACATTCGGAACATATGATTAGGCGTGAAAAAGGGAAGAGAGGTAGTAAAGAGGGTGTGGTGCGGCCGAGAAAAATATCACTCAACGGAGTGGAATGAGATCACAATAGGACATGTGGTACAGTGTCTGGATGGCAGGTCTAAGCGCACCGATATACTATGCCATATGAAATTTTAAAAAAAGCCCTGAAGACACTCTTCCAATACGTGCGCGAGCCTAGACGTCTATAGTGACTGGTGTACAGCAGCGACTACAATTCAAAGCAATGACCAAGATGACACTGAATAAGTCAATGCTGCTATAGATATCCGAATGATATCAGCATCCACTGAACTAGTCTCTGTTCATCTACACACCTGTGCGTGCCCCATATGCTTCTTCTGTCTGTGCCTACTTACTCTGAGAGAAATCTCTATCGCTTCAACTATACTCATAGCTCACGTAGCGCTAGCATATCCTGTAGGATATACTAATGGTGACTTCCGACCGAAGACAAACACACTATTGGTGATTAAGTCACCTGCAGCCGAAAGGATTGACAGGACCACACACACAGCTGTCTGACAGGGATGAATCATGTATAGGAATGTTCGTCAAACTGACTGTCCAGCTACCTACACCTGCATAGGGATCATACAGGCATAGTCACTTCAGGCCTTGGATTACGTACATGCGATTCCATTTTGGTGTCACTGCTGCGTACTAGCGATATGCATTCACATTCACTTGTAAGTACATCACATAGCGACTCAAGAACCGATGCCTGTGGCACATCTGAGATCCATCACTAACTCACAATGAGATAGATATATGCGTGCTGAACACAACCCACGTCCACTTAAGCTCTCGGTACAATGCGCGGCAGTGCTAGCCTCGTCCGTGAGCTCATAGAGCTAAGCCTACATCGCCTGAGCTACAATGTCACAAACACAGCGGTCGCAGGTTTGCTGGCGAACGCAGTACGATCTATAAGTCAGCGGGTCAAGCGTGGCCTCTATAACAGTAGATGATGAGGCAGAGACAAATAATATGGTCTCAATAGAGGATAGTCCAGTCATCTAGGCAATCATCTCAACATTAAGGATACATACTATACGTCTCATTGTCAGATCCCACATATACAGCGAGGTGGCTAGCATAGAGACGTGACTTCATGCCGCTCATGTAGCTTTACAACGCGACTTAATGTGAGTACGTAATATTGGGATACATGTACCGCAATAGAACAGATCAGCATGTAGGGGACGATGGGATCATGATTATCTACGTTATTCACAAGTGTACCAATGATGTGTTGTGCACCGGGCACCATCCAATGGCAGTGCGACGGAGGCAACATATATCCTCTGTACATCATGGAGCAAATACAGAATGCATCAGAGGGGGGTGAAGAACGTCAGTTCCTCGTAATCTTTCGGTCCGTTCACGTACGGAAGTGAGGAATGGGGGGTCACTCGATGTGTGACTGTAGGACGGACATTGCGGCTAGAGAGTGAAATCGAGCTTACGGCAGAGGTCTGTCCATGCATGGGTACACAAGCAATCCATCAGGACGCGACAGAATATATGCACACTTGACATGCATCGGAACAAGTCAAGTGAGTAGAATAGTGAGTTTGCTACTAATCATATAATCCTTAATTTATATTGATCTAATGTACAAAGAGGAGCGAATGCTGCACCGTGTCGGAACTATACGAGATTCATGGCCTTAGGGGGGTGACAAACAAGGGAAGGTGAGGCACCACAATTCTAACACCTTCATTCGTGACATCTCTAATTGAACAAGAATCATATCTTGATGGATGTGAACTAAAGCTTGATCTGGGGGGGGGGGGGTAAGACTTGTTTCACTTCCTTTAACACCCATTCTGGTAACTTGCTTAATTTAGACCCCTTTAATTATGTTATAACTCACTTTACTTACTTTAGTGTAGTAGCTTTATATCACCGTTTATAGACGATGAGCACTTCATTCAATGAGTTTCATGTGTTCATAATTAATTTTCAATGTTATATAGATATTCCCCATCCATTGTGTCTAATCTGAGGGGTGAGATGAGTCGTTTTGGGATGGGTGTCGCTGATCTAGTGAGGGAGGAATGTCGTACAGCGATGCTACATGATGATATGACCCTAGCAAGACTCATGGTGTATGCACAATCAATTGAAGAGTCTAAACTTAAGAGGATGTCTAGAAACTTGAAAATGAGTGGTTCTAGTGATTAAGGTCAACCTAGGTTTAAGAAGAGGGCTCAAACTCAAGAAGAACCTAGGAGTGCGAAGGTGAAATTGGAAAAAGGAGGTGGTTCTCAAAATGTTCAACCCTGACATGTACTGATTGTAGGAAATAGGCATAATAGTTAGGATGCTAAGTGTAATCGATAGTTCTAGTTGTGTTGTGTGTAGGAGGGACACAAGGTGGAGATTGTCCTACCAGTGCTTCTAGAGAAAGAGAGGGTAGAGAAAGGTTGGGCTGCCAAGATATGTCCAAAGGATGTATGTGTCAAGCAACTAGGCAAGTAATCTATGCGACTCCGAAACTATAGGAGAAAAACCGAATGGATGGCTATGATGATGGGAGGGTAAGTCCTTTGCATTTTTCTTTTTTAGTAATATTAGTTCTCTAAGAGTGGGGGTTGGGGGTATGGTTAGTAAGCTGTGCATGAAAGTCATAGAATTGAGTTGCTGTGCATGGTGTTAAGAGTTTTGTTGAAATTGATTTCCTTAACGTTCTTGCATTGTATATTTGGTATGGAAGTGGGCGGGATATTGGGTAGTGTTGTAAGGTTATGTTCAAATATGTACTTATTATTAGCATGTTCTATCATGAATTGCCAAGAACGAGCAATTTTTTGAAAAAAAAATTGTGACCAAGGGAATCACTGCGCTGGGGAATTTGCTCACTGTTAAAATGTTCAAAAATTTGACTAACTCATTCTTTTTATAGAAATTTTTGTAATATGTGCTGAGAATCGGGAGTGTTATGGAGTATGACTTTACATATAAAGGATTTTCGTTATTTGGAATGAAAGCTGGCGAGTTTTTTTACCTAGAGTTATAGAATGTCTTCTAGTTTTTTGTTTGTTGTGAACCTCCTTGACTCTGAAATTGATGTTTTCTTGATTGATCCATTGGTATATTGGGGGTATGGAAGATGCTAGTTTCTGGAAGTGTTCGAAGAGGCGAAGTGTCGGTTCGAGGACGAAAGTTATCCAAGTGAGGGAGAATATAGATCCCATGAAATGACTTAGTGAAATAAATACTAACAATAGTTGGTATAGATGAATGTTATAGATTTCCTAAATAGGTCTTAATGTGCTAATATGCGGTATCTAAATTCGGGTTCATGGAAGTCAACGTCAAGGACGACCAAGACATTTGTTCAACACTAAGGTCACCTATGTGCCTCATATTGTGTTTCTACGTGTTAATGTTCCAATTATGAGGTATAAGGTTCTTAAATGATTTATTATGGATGTATAATGAGGCTGTGGGTGTTTAAGTTTTTTGTGGGATCTTTGGATGGGTCGGAAACGTCCAAGGAACGTCCATCATGTTCGAAATTTTTGGTGCCTTGAAAACGACCATAGTGTGTCTAGGCAATATTATCATCGGTTTTAGCGTGGTTACATTTTGGATGAAATTCATGTTATAGGTGATAAAATGTAATACAATAAGTTTGTAGTTTGGAACCGTCCATGAAAACATCCCCAAGGTGATCCTTGAGGAAGGACCCAAATTTAGAGTAGCCCGGCTAAGGTGTGCCCAAGACAGTGCACCAGACCACGTGAGGGTAATGCACGCACAGTGGAAGTCACGGGTCAACAATTGGCACATGGGGACGTGAGTTGTAAATACTATACGTATTGGTGAACTGTATACATGGAGGGGAGGAAGGAAGTAACTCCATCCTAGTCCCAGACCAAGACCCAACAGGATGGTCGTTTTTCAAATATACGAGCCCATCATTTGGCAATCGTTGGTAGACTGCCTCCCTGTGTGCAGTTCACTGTGGTTCCTAAGGGTTCTTTAGGTATTTTAAGTGTATATATAAGTCTTTAACTATTAAAAGATTTCATTCTTTCAAATCAAAACCCCAAAACCCCTTAGAAATTCCCTAGAACTCCATTGGATCCAAAACTCAAGGAAAGGCTTGGATTGGAGAATTGAGTGGAGATGATTCATCAAATTGAAGAATTAGCTTCATTTAGTTATGGTTTTTTAACCTTGAAACTCTATTCATCAAGTAGACCAACTTTCAAAGATGTTTTCTAAAGTTTTCAAAGATGAATTATCCAAGTTCATGATCGATACATGGATTCTTGCATTAATGGTTTTTAAGCATTGATTATGGATTGAATTTTTAGTAATTAGATGATTTTAAACTTAATTAACCTACGAACCCATGAATTGTATGAACCCTATTTTTTGACTAAGTTATGGGTTGCTTGATATTGATCTAATGTTTATGAATTCTAATGTAGTTTTATATGGTCTTTTGATTGGTGTAATAATTGTAGTAAATTGATATCTAGGTTGCATTGTATTGATGAATATATAGTAAATTGACCTAGTTTTATTTATTATTGATATAATTGCATTGAATTGTTTATTATGGCCATGGGTAAGGTCCTTATGATATCGAATTGGATGGTTTAGCATTGAATTGAGGTATTGAAGATGGAGTGGTGGTACGCTACCCTATTTCATTTATTTTATGTTGATTAGACTTCAATTATATTGTTATTGGTATGGTCCACTTATGGTGGCGGTGTTATGTGCTTTACTTGCAATTGATGTGGCCATGTCGTGTTATTTTAAGTAATATGATGATCATGGCCTTGTCGTTACTACTTGAAGTATTATGATGATTTGTGTGGTTGATTATGTGAAGTATGATAATATCTACCTACATGATAAGTAATGTGAAAATATATGTATTCTTCTATTGATGTTATTTAGGTGATCATGTTAGACTATGACTTTGGCTTTGTGTGTATAGTCTTAGGGTTGATGCTTGGTTATTCCTACTTGACTTTAAGAGTCTATGATGGTCATATTGATGATCATATGAAAGGATATAGGATGACTTAAAATGGATATGGTTATGTCTATCTATTTCTAGAATGACATGTATTATATGTTAAGGTGAAGTATGATGTGTCTTGTCTTGGTTGACTTGTCTCCCTTACTTGATGCATGTATGAATGTTAATATGTATGCTTGAACTTAGTATGCGAATATCTTAGTCTTGTATGGTATTTCATGGACATGAGACCTAATGATGTTAGATGGTCCGGTATGTGAAACCTTGAACTTGGAGGTTAGGTTAAATGTTGACGTCAAAAGCCGTATGGATCCTTCAAGTAAAGGATGATATACGTAAAGTTAATTGGGTGGAACGGCATCATATAATTCTTAGGGAAAGTCATGATAGCCTTCACTTGTCACCATTGTAAGGTAGCCCTAGTGGACCTTTCTCTTGGTAGGTAACTGTGATGGGGTTATAAACTTGATATGGAATCCTTTATATGAACGCTTGATTATAAATACTCTATAGAACAAAGGCTGCCCGATTTAGTATGTAAGGGAAAGAGTTCTAGTTAAATAATTTACAAGATTACAAAGCATGCCTTCATATTCTTTAATCATGTGCCATCATGGGATGTCTACTTTCCTACATTGGCAAGTATAACACCCCTCATCGTAGTAGGGTTAGAACCTGGATGCCAGGTCTTGCTATCATGGTCTATATCATTATTGACTATTCTCGTCATGGAAATACCTATTAGATTAGAGAGGTTCTATGAAGTTTAGGTGGTGGTATGGACTCTATCTAGACATTGCACATTAGGGCTTTGAATGTGTTAGTTGAACTCTATGTCTTTTCAAGACCATGTACTGAATTTCCTTTATGTGATGTATGAGTCCTAAATGATATAATGAATATAGGACTTAAGTAAGAAAGTATGTTAATGCATTAAAGTACGTTAGATTATTAAGGGTTGTCCCTATTTTCAGTGTTGAAAGGGGCATCGTGAATTGTCACTTCTTTATCTTACCTTTCTAAGAAAGACTCTAGTTAGGGAAGATGTTTGATATGTGACATTATCTAAACCTTAGTAGTCTTAGGATTATTTAGGAGTCTTGAAGAATTCATCATGGACTTATCTTCTTGATTTACTTAAGTAATTCTTTGTTGAATAACCTTTGGGGTAAGAGAAGTCATATTACTTATATATTTATGTGTTATAATGAGAATGATTCAATCAAGGTAGTCTTTAGGTCTATTAAGAGTTGTGTAAGGGATTGTATGGCTGGTCACTCACAACTCATTCAAGTGGGACTTATAATCACTTTTGGTAGAGGACTCTCGATGATCATAGCTTGATGTCTTTACTGGTAATGTTCTATTACAGTAGTGTCATTTCTGCATGCTTAGGAAGGTTGTAATGGGCGGTCTCTCTTTGTGGTTGTGGCTTAGTGCGTCAAAGGATATCTTTTAGTTAGAAGACGCATGCTGGAAAATGTTAAAAGTAATAAAAAAGCCCTTCATTGTAAAAGTAAGCAATTCACTGTAATAGTGAATTATCTTACTGTAAGTTTCTGCAAAAATTTGATAAGCTCTTAAATGTAGTTTTATTTGTGTGTAAGGTGTTTAATTTTGTCTTATGAGTATAATATGAGTTTTAAATGAAAAATGCATACTTTACTAAATGTCTGTTTTCATATTTTATGTCATTATGTCATACTTAGTACAATGTTGTTTGTATAATCCTGCTTTTAACTATTCTCATATTGGTAAGTAGGTGAGCAACATTTGGGAATGAATACTTGGACCGTAGCATCGTTCAAGAGAAGTTGAAGTATGTCCTCATTTGACTCGAGGGCATAGATGTCTTTTATGTTTCTTATTGAAGTAGTTTCAAGACTACGTGTTTCTACATTTGTATTGTGTATGGGTCGTGTCCCAAGTATTCTCGTGTCTAAGTTTGATGAGAGTGAGACTTAGTATTTCCTATGACTTTATATGAAAGATTTTTTAAAGACTATGATATGTTCTATGAAAAGTTTTAATTCCGCACTACTTTTCATTATGTATATGGAATGAATGATATGTAAGGGCTTGGACAAGACCTCCGAGAGGTCAAGTACGCAGGTTGCAATTTGATATTAGCCCTAACTTCTAAGGTGTGTTTTTGGGATGTGACATCCAGTGAGGAAGAGTATGTCACTCAGACAACTAGAGGCTCCCCGACTTCCCCCCCCCCCCCTCCCCCAGACTATAAGGAACAGGGCCGGACATCTTTTATCATCTAGTGACGAGGTCAAGGTCACTACCCCTAGTCCAAAGAAGGGCCTTAGCTTTACCAGCCAGAGAGTTGCATGTTGGCTTCGGTTCTAGTGGTTCTTTTGCCTTTGATTACGATACCAATAGAATGGGGATGCAGAATACCTTCTCAGCACTAGAGTTGAGCTAGTTTACAGTGCCACTGAGCCGAATAGGTGGTGTGTTGGGGTCCAATATCTGATTTATTTTGACAGAGAGGCCTTGAACAAGCATAGAAAATTAGCCCGTCTAATATTTGAGGAGTGTCTGGTTCTAAAAGGTTTCCTCCACACGGATCCATCCATCCATATTTTATTTAAACAGCACAGGTGCAACTAGACAGTTGAGAGTCTAGGGAGATATAGCGAGGAGATGGTGCAGTAGTTCTATGTTTAATATGCTTCCACATTTTCTAGTTCCTTGCCACCATGCACCAAGGCTTTGGCTCAGCTATCTCTCCTAAAAAACATCGTGCGAGTTCTACATGTTGATATTTCTAAGACCACTATTCACCATTTTATTTATGACCTTACACACACTTTGCCTATCCATACAGCGGAGTATGACTACATGATGGGGATAGTTTAGGGTTGTACTTTTCGAGACCTGAGCAGAGAGTCTTTTCTTCGGTTGATTGCAAGACATATAGATGATGACCAAGAGAGCACAAAATGGGTGAAAATATGCATTTGTCAATCAAATAGGTGACTCTGAATTTTGTAGAAAAATTTTAGTGTTCTATCACAGATTGTCCCTCGCACAGGTGGACAATGTCGTTACTTGAGATTGAGAAGTGATACTAGTTGTAGTACTAGCAGGATGAAGGTTGATTTCTCTTGGGTCGTTCTTGTTGAGATCCATCGAAGGCACTTTTAGATGACTACGACCATACCCTTTCCATGTTTAAGTTTCCAAATTTTTTTTTTTTTTTTTTTTTTTTTTTTTTTTTTTTAAATTTTTTTTTTTTTTTTATATTTTTTTTTTTTTTTTTTTTGTTTTAAATTTTTTTTGTTTTTGACTACGACCATACCCTTTCCATGTTTAATGTTCCAATTATATGAAGAGTTTACCTTCCCAATATGGAACTCTGATAGATTGGTTGAGGTGGCCAAGACTCTGAATATTGGACTGAATTAGGATGACAAAAACCCCGCTATCCTATGTATGAGTATTTCTGTCACAGCTCCTCACTAGGTGCTGACTTAGTTAATGAGGTTGAGCAGGTCGAAGCAGCACATAGTGAGGACACTTTTATTCTAGCCACTACAATGAATACATAGGATCCCCCTTACACCGCCACCAGTCAGGTTGCAATATCATCCTGAGCCACACCTCCTTCAGGGTCCAGTTTATTTCCACTTTCCCGAGTCTAATATTTAGAGGCCTATACAGTGATCTGTTAAGGATTCCAAGGCTTGTATAAAGCATATAAAGGATGCCAAGATTTAGCAGTCCATAGGCAGCTAAATGCATTGACTTAAGAGTCTTAGAGAGGCCTTCACCCACCACTGAGGTTACCACATTCCATACATAGTTGGCTAGGCTCCGTGTTGATGTTAATATTCTTCTAGCCCCTGATGAGGTTGTACAGGAGACTACATATGAGGCTGAGGATGATGAGGTGGTGATGTCAGCACTCTTTGGAGATTCTATGACACCACCCGACCCTTTTTGTGTAACTGGGAAGCGCACCTGCTTCTATGACCAGACTTCTGATACTGATGAAGGCTGACAAGCAATAAGAAAGAGAGTTATAGTAGTTCGAAGTGGACTAGAGAAAGTCCATTATTGATGAGGAGATGTGGCAGCAGAGGGCCAATGCGATAGTTGTTGGTCCATCTAGCTCGAAGAGCACTACTAAGGGTATTCCCATTTTTAAGGCGCTACTGATGGAGTTCCGATAGCTGATGTAGTAGGTTTCGAGAAACCGAACCTATCCACCTCTTTATGGGTCATTGGTGCTTATGCATAACACGTTTGCTTAACCCTATGTTTTATATTCCTTTTTGTGCATTGAGGACAAACACACCCATTTTTTAAAGCCCCATAGTCTAGTATACTAACTTGGGATAAGTGTGAGGACAACAAGCAAAGGACAAGGGGAAAGAGCCAAAGAAAAGGGTCAAGGGAAGAGGCTGCCCAAATTCCCAAGGCACTTCCCACTTTCTACAAAACTGTGATGGTTCGTAGTGGCCACCACGGATCGTTGTGCCACCTGTAGTTGTGAGGAAGTCGTTTCCTTAAGGCTTCCCAAGTTGACCTCCTCAACAAAAGCCATTTCACGACACATGAAGGCCTTGATGAGCCGTGGGAGGAGTCGTGAGGTTGCCTTAGTATTTTAGGGGTTAAGTAAAGGTGTCCTAGACACTGTTCCATTTCCATAATAGGCACGACTCGTGGTAGGAACCACGTCTCGTGGAGCCCTCCGTGAAAAGGAGTCAGTAAATTGCCAAGAGGGGGTATTTCTGGTCTTTCTGGTTTTAGTTAAATTAAATTGAGGTCATTTTTCCTAATCCTAGTACACCTATATAAGTGATTTTAATCCTTTAAACTCACCATTCGAGACATTAATTTCAAAAACCAAAAGAAATTCTCAAATATGCTCTCTCAAATATTTCTTTCTCTACAACTTGAAGAAGAAGAAAGAGTTAAAGCTAGATTAAAGGTAAAGTCTCCAATCCTCAAGAATTTAAGGTTTTCATAATCAAGGTATGATTTCTTTCGAACCATAGATTCATTCTATCCATAGAGCTCCATGTTTTCCCCAATTTGAGTTAGGTTTTCTTCCAATGTTGTGGGTATTAATGAAATGTTGATTTAATTGAGTGAATTTTGATTTATTATGTTTGAAATGAGTTGATTTAATTATATTACAATGATTTTACATGTACCCATGCCTAAATTATGTCTACAAAGATGAAGTTGATGTAAATGGGTTTTATACCATAAAAATAGAAATTGAGGATTTATATGTATTGTTTTAGGAGTGATAAATACATTATAGACTTCTTGACATTGAATCAAATAGACATGAATTGATTAAGAGCAAAGCATATAGCAATGAATTGATTCAGATCAAGTATATGCAAGGAATTATGACTTGTAGGCTTTGAGATTAGAATTGTCTTGAAACTAAGGCATGTATTATGAATGATGAGTTATGATTATCAGGGATTTGAGAGTAAAGCTTATGTGATGAATTAGGATGATAAGGGTTTTGATAAAGCTTATATAATGAATTATTGATTGATATATATAATTCTTGTGGAAAGACTTACCCACATGATCTATGATATGAATATATGAATGCATAATGTGAAAGGTTTTGTTACATACAACATTATAGGTTGAAAGTCCTACTCATCTACAACGAATCAAATCATGTTTGATCTATGATAGTTTGAAGTAATGATATGAGATCCCTTCATAAAAAAATTGACTTGGTAAGACAAGACCATGCATGGTAGCTTGAGTTAGCATATCTCATGGATAGACTTGAATTAAACAATAGTAACCTTCCAATGGTTAGCTTGAACTAAGCACAATAGAGTGCTTTTCATGGTAGCTTGACATTGTGAGGCCACACCATATCATGATAGCTTGGATTGACAAATAGTACCCTTCCTTAAGTAGCTTGGACTTGCATGAGAGGATATCTTCCATGATAGATTGGTCTAGAATAAAGATGTGGTTTTCCTTGATAGACTTGAATTTGTAAGTAGTAGCCATTCATGAGTAATGACTTGTATAGGACCTGTAAGGAAGTACTCTTCCATGAATAGTAGAGATAACTAAAAAGGGACCAGTCCCCAATCAAAGTAGCATAGTTATAATGGAATAAGGTTATTTCAAGGAAGTATTGTAAGTATGTTTTAATATGAGAGTTTATTCTTATGATGAATGATTAGCCTTTATAGGAGACCAAGAGTTCAATCCCCGTGTCTTCAAAAGTAAAGCAAGAATTGTATGAAGTATATCACGAAGAGTTAATAGTTTGGACTATTTCTTGATTTTACTTTCTTGATATGTGTGACTATAGGTGGATTACCCAAGTCCAAACTAAGTATAAGTTGAGGTTTCTTGAGATGTGTTCCTCTTACATTTTGATGATGTATGTGCATTAATTATGCTTATGACTTATGTTGATATGTCTTATGCTTATGGATTATGTCTTATGTTGACTAATGCATATGTTATTCTTGTATTTATTATCTATGCTAATCATCATTTTTAGTACATTTTTGTACTAACACATACCCTTGCCTACATTCTTATCAAATGTAGGGTCCAGTGATATCGCCTTCCATCCCCGTGTCTAAGATTATAGTACATTGTGATTTGAAGATTATAGCATTTGAGGATTTTAACACCATGTCCTTATGTCTTCCTTTTATGTTTATAACCACTGTATGTGTTGTGTCCCAAAGACATTCATGTTTTAGATGGTTTGAGACAAGTGTATTAGACTTTCGCTCGTTTATAAAGACTATAATTATGTTGAAAATGTTTTAAACTTCCCCTCATTTATATTATCTTATGTTATGATATGCTAAGTTGGGTTGTATGAGACCTATCAGGGTCTTATACGTACGCCATGTTACATCTAGGGTGTACCCCTGGGTCGTGACAAATTTTCGTTGAGGTTGGGTAAATGTGTTTTAACTGATAGGTTGAAGTTTGTGTAACCCAACTCATAACCCTCCCTTGTGGTGTTTTTGCCTGTGTTCTTTTTCCATAAGGAGTTGTTTTACTTTTCTGTTGATTCAACATGTTTAGGATTGTGTGCGTAAACAAAAACTGGAAAACACAAAAGCATGATGAAATAAGCATGAAATTGATATATGTCTGAAACTTTTTAAACAAGCAAAGATCAATAGGCTTAATGAGCTGAATGTGTTAGATCATTATGTGAAATGATAGGAACCGTTGAATCAGTATGATAGCATGTCTTAGGATAAAATTTGAACTAGGTGCTTCAATAATTCAATAATGAAATAATGTGCCAAGTGTGTGAGGAGATTTTGTAAATTTATGCAATATCTATATGTAACACTCCGAAAGTCTAAGACGTGTTCTAGAGCCTAACATGATTGTCTAAGGGTTTGTTTCACCGTTTTCAGGTCCAAAATAGTGTGAATAAGTCATTTAGGAATTTTTAGAATCAAAACGTCAAGGAACGTTCATGACGTCTGGAAACTTGTTCAATGAGGTGCTAGTGTGCCTTGGCCTATTTGACTAAATTTTAGGAGTCAAAAAATGATGAATTTCGATGGAAGGATGTCTAACACGTATTAGAGTTAGTTTATAGTTCTCCATAAAAGGATTAAGTCTCTCCATCAAACTTCATCATTCAACAAGGTATGGGATTCCTTTCACCTTTGGGATCTCTTTCCCCAAAGGTTTCCTCTAAATTGATTTCAAAAATATGAAATTCAAGTGGGTTTACTTCCAATACGAAATTGATCTTGTGAATTACTTTGTTTATGATTTATTTTGTATATATTGAGTAGATTTACATGAATTATGGTCCAATTATACTACTTTTTGATATATTGGTCTAAATTGTAGAAGATGACATATTCCCCTTAACTCTAGGTTGTGATCTTGAATTGAATTATATAGTCTTGACTTAGTTGGTTTGGTTAGTGTGTGAATTAATATCCTATATTGTTATTATGTTTATTTAGAGTAGATTGTGATGTATTGTAATCCAATTATGCTAGTTCTTCAGTAAATGACCTAGGTTGTGAAGTAGGTTATGATATTGACCTAAGTCTCTAATTCTAGGCTATGAATTAGTGATGGATTGTTGTATAATGATCCAATTGGCCTTGTTATTATGTTGGTTACTATTGTGTGATGATATTATACCATTTTTGGGTTTAATTGGACGGTTGATGGTAATACCTTGATGATGGCATTGTGAAAAAGATTGAGTATGTCTTGTGATCTCTATTCTTACTTCAATTATGGTTTATTGTAATTAATTGATAATGTTGCATTCAAGTATACTTTATGCTAAGATTGATAGGGTTTGAATTGAAATGTCTTGAACCATGGATTATGAGATGTTGGCTAAGATGTAAATATTATAAGGGTGGTGATCGCTTACCAATGTGCCTTATCATGAATTATTATGTAAATATGCTAACCTCACATCTATGAATTATAATGAAAGGGAAAATACTCATGCAATTCTTATTCAGATATGATGATGATGATGATTACATAAGGGATAGACCCTATGACCTACATTAATCTATGATGATTAATAAAGACATTAAAGACATTTCAAATGGGACTCTAGCTTAGCACCGAGTGAACTAGAGTGAGGAGTGTCCCTTCCCACTTAGGGAAGGTAGGATCACTAATGTATTGTTGACATTGGAGACTATAATGCATGTAGCATAAAGAGGGTTCCAACTATATCTCCTAGTTCTTGAACTATGTTGCCCCCATAGGTTTACTAGCTAGTGGATCCACGTAGTTTCTATGTTCATGTTTTGGTACTACCTTGGTAAGTAGTCCTCTTTCCTTCGGTGTTGGGTTACATGACACCGGATTCCACATTAGCTCATGTTCTATGTCGACTAAGTCAAATTGTTCCCAAAAAATAAAATGAACAAAAGGAATGAACTCTAACTCGGATGACCTAAGGGATTTAGCTTAGTCTAGTATGGGACTCTACCTAAACATTGCACTAGTTAGCCTTGAGGGAAGTCTTAAGAGGATGTTCTTACATATGTATGTGCTTATAATTGTACATGATACGTATATGATGGTCTTGCATATGGATGATACTATATGATGATTGATTTCACTTATGAATATGTGTTTGGTCTCCATTCCTAAAGTATGACGAAATATATTCGAAATAATATGCTATGTGAAGTTGGACATTGGTTATGGTTCTTTTTTGGTTTACTTGATTTAGTAAGATTATGAGGCTTTGCTTAGTCATTGCACTAGTTGACTTAATTAGGGTTCATGTGTAATTGTCTTGCTTTGGTTATGTTGTATGAACTTTTATCCATGCTTATTGATGTTATAACTTGATGATAGAGTTGTCTTGATTATATGTTCAAGTATGTGGGTATGCATGATTGACTTGGGTAGATTTAATATGGTTGATCTTGTGATGAACATGGTCTTGACTTAATGAACATGCAATTAATGAATTGTATTGGTTCTTGAATGTGCATAAGACTTTTTAAATGTAAAATATCATGCTTTAATGAAATGCTTCTTTCTAGCGTGATTTTATGATGTGTGTGCATATGGTCTCATACTTAGTACAAGTGGTGTACTAACCCCATTTTCTCCCTTTTCCCCAACATTTTAGGTTCTGGTCGTTGAAGGTCTTTTGAGACAACTTTGAAGGAAGACTTGGAATTCTCACTCATCCAAGTTAGGTAGGTCCTCACTTTCCGAGGGCAATGCCACTATTAAGATATTGACGTTTTTCTAGTTATAAGAACTCTAGTTCTTTCCTTTTATTTGAGGATTAAAGATTGTGCAGCCTATATGTGGCTTTATTACATTGTTGTATGGGATATGCCCAATTGATATACTCTTCTTTAGATGGTTTATGAGATGAGACATCCGTTTAAGACAATGTTATATATTATATATCTATGTGTAATAAAAGTAGAAAACTAAGTAATATTCTTATACGAAGGGTCTATGTATACTCGATATGAATATATTATGTGTATGCGAGAGGTCTATGTAAATCTCAGGATAGATATAGAAAAGTTTTTAAATTTTCTACATTTTAAACTATGAATATAATGATGTAAGTTAAGAGGCTAGTCTTAGTCCTCAAAGAGGACGACAATGTTGGTTACGTCTAGGGGGTGCTCCCCAAATGTGATAGTATCAATCTAGAACATGCCCCGTTGGTCCTACTAAGATATTCTAGGCTAGAAATTAGAAAATGATCATAGCCTCTTGTTCAAATAAGTCCACTAAAGCCTAAAAAATCCAATAAGAATAAATAAATTCTCCCTTTGATCTAAATCTTCAAGTCTAACAAATACCACTTCTTTCAATACACCTAACTCACATTTCCTAAAAAGACTATTTTGTTCCTGATCCCTCATTGGATATGTTCACCTTAACTTATACCAAAAGCCTAAGTTGAGGGTGGATGATTCAGAAGTTACCTTAATCTTAGCCCTTATCTGACCTCGGACATTGTGCACCTCAACTCATGCAAAACACACAAGCTGAGGGAAGCTATGAAAAGAAAACCAACCAAAAAAGGATATGAAAAAGTTGTATGCATAAAAAGGAAAATGATAGAAAAAGATGACACTAAACTCAAAAGAAACAAAAAGAGTGATAATGATGTTGAATAACAAATAATGAAGAAGTAAAATAGAGAAAAAGTGATAAATAAGTGCGAAAAAAGTCAAAGTCATGTCTGTTCTGGAGAAAGTCAAGGAAAAGAGTAGAAAATAAAAATATGTCAAACTTGGTTAAGAAAAGACGTAAATAGTCAATGTAATGTCAATGAGGAAGAAAAGTCACAAAAAGTATGCAAATGTATCCTACATGACCTAAGTCTATTTTACAAGCTAATAAAGAGTGATCCTAGTGACTAGTTTGGAGATTCTATGCAGCGAAAATAAGGGCAAGCCTATGTTATTGAGCGCTAACTGTATTTGAATTCACTTTCAGCGTGAGTGTTAACTGAATCCTTCAACTTAAAAAATCAGATTTGTTGTGTGAAAAGGGATTTCTTTGAAGTGACGCCACTAGTTACATCGTTGGAGGTACCTGATGATTTTTGAAAAGTGTATGTGGTGATATATATTGGTTTATCTATGTCATGTGTTTATCCGCATGAGTTATCTTGTTGAGTCAAAATGAAAATATTTTCACTAAGTGATGGAATTGATTAAGAAAGTCATATAATACTAGAGTTTGTGTGTTTGCTACTACATAAGTGTCATTTAGAGTTTCAGTTTGTCGCTTGAGAACATACAACAAGTTTAAGTTTGAGATCGCGAATATATGGTGAGTTTTATTGTCTGGGATGATTTGTTATTAGAATAATGTTTGGTATGACTATTTGGCATAACAATTGATTCGGAAGGACAGCTGGTTGAGTGAGATGAGATAAAAAGAATGAAGTCGGTAGTAGAAGCAATCAACGGAGCCAAATCACGACCATAGGTCTAGTGACGGTCTGTAGGTGATGGTTCTTGGGTGTGAGTTCAAGTAAGTTCGACCAAGTGTGGAACCAAAGAGGGAAACGACGATCCATAGAGTGAATGATGGACTGTAGATTGAAGGTTGTTTGATTCGAGAATTGAAGTTCTAGTACTTGAACCACGGATAAATAAGATGGATTGTAGTCCAATCCATGGAATGTAGGTGAGACTGTCGTTTGAAGGTCCTAAGATATTTTCTAAGTGCTAAACCACAGAGGTGATCCACTAACCGTAGGCTGATCCACGGTCCGTAGGTCTGGTCATCAATCAGAAAGTTTGTCTGATCCAGTTTTCCTTATTTTGTTTTCCTACTTTGCTTAGGATTTAATTTCTATAAATACTAGTTGTTATTTTTTATTTTTGGGTGTTATTGGAGACTTTTGTTTTGTCTTTGGAATTATCATTCAAACTCTTAGCAATTAATTTTCGAAAGTTAGTTTTATGAAATATCACTTCTGACTTTTCAATCAAGATTTCGATTTTATATATATTTACACTGTAATCATGATTTCTTTTACCAACTATGAATTTGAAATCTCAAGCATGAGTAGAAATACCACACTAAGGTTTGTGGTTAATTATGAACACTAACCAGGTAGAATGACTGCCAATAACTAGTAATTTTATCGTGTAGAGTGCAGCAGTCAGTCCGCGATATGTTAATATCGGTAGCGTCTGAAACGAGGTATTTCTAGCGTTCTGCAGCTTTAGAACTCACCTCGTTCCTACTAGCCTTACCAAGGGGGTAATGAATAATAAAAGGATTAATCAATAGAGATTTAGTTAAGGATTTGTGCTATCTAATAGTATGGCTTTAATCAGTTGACGTGAGGATGAATACCCAACTCAATTGACATGATAATCTTGGGTGAAGGTAAGGGTGGTAAAGCACACACCCGTAGATTTACCAAGTTATGAAGCCTGAACGTGGCCACATACTATTAAAAGACTTATTCAATCACTTAGGAATACATTACTATCACCTGTCATGCAAATAATACTGGGATTTTACGAAATTACTATTAATATAAATAATGTGCTAAGAGCTTGTGGAGAACACACATACCCTAGTTTTCATCTTATACTGATTTCTCAAACTGTGAATCTTGCTTGTTTGTTAATTATTGATTCAAATCAATAATTTGTTACTTTAGATACGAACCCACCCCCCCCCCCCCACCCCCCTGTTGTTTTTACTTTCCGAAAAATAGGTTTGGCTAAAAAAGAGTAAACTCGTGAGTTAAGTTTACGTTTAAAGAATTTTCCTTTGGGTTGACCCCAAACTAAAAGTTGGATACAATTGATCACGATCGGTTATATTTTTAGGGATGGTGTATTGAGCGTACAATATGTGTTCTTAAAGAATCTCAACTTGATTTGGAGAAGGAAGTATTACGTTGAGTTAGATTTTGTTCGTCTTTTTATTATTGTATTACGGAGATAGGAGGGCACATGTGAAGTTAGTGTTCTAATAGTTCATGTGATCTTCTTTTTATAACAATAAATAATATCAAATAGTTAGATTGACCGTATGCATATTCGCTCTAAGGAATGGAATTCCTCGAATAAATTAGAACGTACACATAGTTTGTAGCGATTTTACAAAGGGCAAAGGGAAGGAAGGGGGGAAGGGATAAGGGAAATGGAAGGTAGCAGATTCAGTTTAAGTTATGCATTTTTAGCTTTAGTATAGTATAAATCAAAAATACCATGTAGTGACAAAGAAAAGTACAGCTGTTATGCATTTTTAGCTTTAGGACAGTATATAATTGTAGAAGTAATTTAAAGTTTGTTATGTATTTTTTTTCTCATTATATAGTATTAGATTTTTGTTTAAATAAATATCTATTGTGAGGTCATTTTTTTGTTCTTGAAAATACAATTCACTCACATATAATTTGAATGATAGTCTAACAAATTAACGATTGGACATTTCAATAAAGTTTAATATTTTAATGAATAATTAAATTCTTAAAAAATACAGGACATGGTCACAAAAAATCCAAAAGAAAAATACTTGAAATATCTACGTATAAACATTTCATCATTTGCCTGTAAATAATTTCTGGAGCATATAGTAGATTTTATAAACACTCTAAGAGCCTTGAAATATTTCAAAAATAAAATAATATTACATAAGAGGGAAAAGAAAAGCAAAAAAAAAATCGCCACAAATATGTGACACTCACATTTCAACTAATTAAATATTCACATAAGTCATAGTTCGATAAAAAAAAAAATTGCGATCCAAAAAGACGAAGAGAAGAGAAGCAAATTTTATGCAGATACTGTCTTAAAGTCATTGATGGTCAGTATCGATTATAGGGAATAGCTCAAAGCTCGTTATAATTGTAATACTTAATAATCGTTTTGTATTAACTTAGGCAATTATTTATAATGGCTGTTGGAATTACTGCGACACATGCTTATTTTAGAAGGTTCTTTTAAAGAAACTGTCGTAGAAAGTATGTCAAAAAGAGCATGGGGGGTAACGAACTGTTTATTTCGTTTTGTTAGCAGACAAAAATTTTATTTCTGGAAAGGAAAAAAACTGGCTGAGTCGGACGGATCCACGACGGGACTGTCATTAGACACGACAGGACTGGAGAATTTTTTTGTCCCCCCCACGAGGAAGGAAAAGAGTGTGGGTCTCATTCCAAAAACTTAGGAATTTAGAAATTTAGGTACTAGGTTGACTGAGATCGGACTCTTGGAATTCGCACGAAATGGCGGGAAGGAACCGTCGAGGACATAGACGGCCAGTCAAAGACTTTTTAATGAATGGGAGTCTCTGAACTTTGTGAAGGAAGCAGCAGGACGGGACCGTCGCAAGGCACGACGGGCCGTTCACAGGCTGGTGACCCTGACTGGGTCGAATTTCTGTTAAGTTAACTCTTTTACGGGGCGTTTTAGGTAGACTATTCCTGGCTTATAATTATAAAGTTAGTGGTTAATGTTAAAATTTAAATTACTTGGTGGTATAAAAGGGACGGAACCTTGAACCAAAGTAAAGTGGGGGGTATTTTTATCATCTTTTATACTTAATTCTATGCTAATGTCAGATAAACGAAAAGGATTTGAATACAAAAGATAGAAAGAATCAGAGAGAGAGAAGAAACGATCGAGGCGGATCGAGGAGCGACGAGGGGGAAGAAGCAGCTTTGGGAAGATTAGCATTGTGTGATCGCGATGTCTTCGGTGGAGGAAGGTTATGGTTTATGCTATCATAGTAAAATCTTAAATAGCGAATGGATAGGATTGGATAGTATGTAAACCCTTCTATATGCTTAATTGTGGGTAGGTATGATGTGTTTATATGTAATTGTATGAACTAGCATATGAGGTTTGTTGTAATCTTCAATCCTAAATTTACTTTGTTAATGCATGAGCCTTGTATAAAAAGAGGGCTGGATGAACGAAGTAATGAGATTAGAGGAGCGGCGCTGTCACGTTCCGACACCAGATAGTATAGGAAGGAGTGTCACGTTACGGCGCACCAGGATAGTATATGATGGGTGTTCACGTTCGACACAGGATAGGTTAGTTATATGGTCGGAGAGTGTCACGTTCCCCTCGGCACCAGGACGTATACGGATCGGAGTAGAAGTCAGTGTCACGTTCGACACCAGGATAGTATGATGGATCGGTTTGTCAAGTTACCGGTCCAGGATTAGGATATGGATCGGAGTGTCACGTTTCGACACAGGACTAGTATATGGATCGGGGGTGTCATGTTCGACACCAGGATAGTAGTAAGTGGTGGGGCGGAGTGTCACGTACCGGACACGAGAGGGGATAAGATAATCGAATCGTTGAAATTGTATATGATTCAAATCCAAAGACATGTTTCCCAAATGGGAGTATGGTATTGAGGCTTGATTCCTCATGGGGTACTTGGCGTACGTTTATTAAATGACTTGCAGTAATTGTGTGCTAATGTGAGTATTGTTAGTTGATTTTATGATATTAACTGGTATATACTGTTTTTCTATTCCTGCGTTGGCCGATTGTACCTATTTTAGTAATCGTGTTTTGTACTGACCCCTAACTGTAATTGTTCCTTGTTATTGGGAGTGCCAGCAAACGTACCCGTCTTCAACTCAACCGCAACTCTAGCCAGTCTTCAATCACGTCAGATAGAGGGTGGGCTAATACTTTTAGCTTGGGATGGATATACTGTCTTCATGTTTAATGCCTTGAGTTCCGGCATGGGACTAGCTTTTACTTATTTTTGCTTACTTTTCTTGACTACTCTAGATTCGTTAATTTGAGGATAGAGGTTATCATGTGTGTGATGACTTCCCGAGTTTGGGAGGATGATAAGTATTGAATTTTAGAAGTTATTAATTGACTTCGTTTTAATGAGGTTTATGTCTTCCGCATCTATATTATGTTATCTTATGGTGAACTGTTGGGGTTTAGATTGGTTGGTTCGCCTGCACATAGTAGGGGAAGTGTGGGTGGCCACTCGCGGACCCGTTTTCGGGGTCGTGAAAAAGTTGGTATTCAGAGGGGGCGCAGTAGGTTCGTTGGTCTTCATACACAAGAACGAGTCAGGTAGGTTTAAGGAAACGGTAGGGGGACGCCTCCTTACTTTTCTTGAGAGGCTTATAGGACTTTAGGAAATTTTTTTCCCATTTTTCTTTCTTTCGTGCTATTAATTGGATCCATGGTATCTAGGGACCATCGTCCTCTATTTCGTCAGATGGTTAGAAACTAGAGCAAAAAAACTGCCGCCAACACAGCACCGGTAAGGACAAGATGAGTCTGATCTAGCCAGGGGGCTGGAGCTCGACAGAGGAGCTAGTGGCCAGAAGCGCCGTGGTCGCGTCGTGGGCAAGAGGCGAGAGCGCGTGAGACAAGGGGCGCAAGCCGGGCGACCCTCCAAGACGTAAGGAGAGGCCGCGGCGGACCGAAGAAAAATGGTAGCCGCGGCGGAGGCCGGCGCGAGAAAAAGGCGAACAAGGGAAGAGGAGAGAAGAGGGACGGAAAAGAACAGGCAACGGAAGCCGGATGAGATACACACAGAGAGAGAGAGCGCCGAATGGTACAATAGACAGAGGCGACGGTGTTACTTAGGGCGTGTGGACTCCTCCACCGACTGAGGAAGTAGTAAGAGAGGGTTTTGAGAGGAAGGGGAAAGTGAGCAGTTGCGAATGAGGAACAACACAAAACCTACCCAAGAGGATGATTAATCAGGTTCTTGCTTACTATTTCTAGCGACGTGATCTGATCAAGGACAGGCACTACAGTGTTTCAGCATCTACCAGCACCTCAGGTTCCGGGGAAGTACGGGGACAGGCAGCTGCTGAGGCTCCCCGCAGGATGCCTTAATAGGAAATAGGCACGTTCCTCGTTTGAAACAGGGCCTATAATGAAAAGTGATCAGCATGGAACTTTTCAGTAAGTTCTTGTGAAATTGAAACCTCCAGTCTTCAAGGGTGCTGAATCTGAGGATTGCACGATTTTCGGGTTGATTGTCATGGAGTTCTACATAAAATGGGCATAGTGGAACGATTTGGCGTGAGTTTTGTAACCTATCAGTTTCAGGGAAAGGATAATTGCCAAGAATGTGGTTGCGGTCACATGTTGAGTGTCAACCGTACAAGCAACCACCTATGACTTGGGCGTCATTCTCTAGCTTATTTATGGGATAAGGATATCCCCCGACCTTGATTTTTTTTTTTTTCTCTTTTTTTTTGGGGGATAGGAGGAGAGAATGAGTTCTTGGACCTAGAGCAAAGGAAGATGTCGGGTGACTGCGATGAGGCTAAGTTCCGTGCATGATCCAGATATGGCCAAACCCAGCTTAGCTTTATTCAGTCACACAAGAGCGGGGGATTCTACATTTTGTGAAGGGGTTGGTGAGGTTTCAGATTTGTGGATTTCAGCCTTACAAGGTAGCGGCTATACAGCGACATCCTTTTTCAAGAGGGGTGGTTTAGATCGTGATAGAGGTGGAGGGAGTGAAGCAGATGACTTCACCATGGCATCGAAATTAAAAGGTTTCGTAAGGGAGGTTGAGTTTAATGGTTCCATACTCCAGAGGGCAGGGTTAAGGCGGTTATCCAGCAACGACCTATTAAGTTTCACTGCAGACGGTTGTAATGGGGGGGTGGTCCACCGTATGTATTAGGACCGGTCAACACTTCTCTGAGTTTGGAGGTTATCCCAACTTCGTCATTATCACAGGAGAGGACTATGCTGGAATCCAGAGAGTGTTATGGATGTGGGGAGGACTGGGCATATCAAGAGGGATTGTCCAAACAGAGTAGAGTTGAGTTACAGACCTCAAATAGTCAGAGGGTTAAGTAAAGGTTCGGTCATGGAAGAGGTCGTAATTTCAGGAGGGCCGTGGTGGCCGATTTGGGGTAATGGTGTGGTCACCAAAACGGACGGAGGGGGGGCGGGGTGACGGGCAAATGGGGGAACTACTACAGGCAAATGGTAGACCTAGAGGGGCAAGGGGCAGACAGGTGATAGGTGCCCACTGATTAGCATCCCTAGGTCGGTCGGATAAGGAAGCGGAGGAGAGGAGAGGAGGACAGACATAGATGTTGTTGATCACAGGTAATCTTGGTTTGTGATTGCATGCTTCTGTATTATTTGATCCTGGTGGTTTATCCACAGTGTCATAGTATCTTCCTCATTATTTGCTACGGGTCTTCATTTACATTTTGAATTGCTTGTTATCCCTATGCGTGTTTTCTACTCGGTGGGTTGAGTCTGTGAAGTTGAATAGGTTTGGTGTATAGGTCTTCTTTGTCTGGTGTGAATTGTGTGGGAGCAGCAACACTAATGAGACTGCGGTATCTTAGAAATGGTTGATTTCGATTTGTAATTGGGTTATGACTCTTGGCTTTTTCAAAATTTTGCAAGTCTTAGATTGTAATGTACAAACGGTACTTTTTTTTTTGTAACGTTGGCCAAGCCTGGGTTTACAGATCCGTAGTTGTGGGAGGGTTGACTACAACTTCCACTCCTAGTTCGTATCATCTCTTTCTTCGTGCTAAGAGAATGGTTAGTAAAGGGTTTTTTTGGTGCTCTAGCTTTCTTGGCACACCTCCGGATCGATGAGATTGTGATACTACCAAGTCCTCTCAATTGAGTGGTTCTGGAGATCCGGAGTTCTGGACGTGTTTCCTGCAGGGACCTTCCTGGTATGCCACCGGGATATAGAAGATATTGAATTTTGCATTGATCTGAAGTAGGGGTTACTCGCCCCCCCCACCCATTTCCATCCCTCCTTATTCGAATGGCTCCAGCAGAGTTTAAGATCGAGTTAAAGGCCCAACTCTTCAAGAGCGGTTTGTTAGTAAAGTGTTTCATTTAGACCAAGTCGCATCCCTGGGGTGCTCCGGTGTTATGTGAAGAAGAGGATGGGAGTTCGTTTTCGGAAGAGTGCATATCGACTACCGGCGCAAATTGAAACAAAGTAAACTGTGAAGAACAAGTTGACCCTTATTCCCCGCATTCAGGATGTCGATCAGCTACAAGTCTGCTGTGGCCTTATCAAAAAGTGATTTGGATATGGTATCATCAATTGAATACGGCAAGTGGTGTGCCCAAGACTGCTTTCCTTTCGGACAAGGTTATGGGCATTATGGTTCTAGTAATGTCTTTTGGGGCTTACGAATGCCCCTGCGGCTTTCATGAGATTGATGAACGGGATGGGATTTTTTTTTAAGCCATATTGGATCTCATTGTGATCGTATTTATTGATTGATATACTGATATACTCCAAGAAGTAAGAAAGGGAACATGCGAGCATTTGAGAACGTGTTGGACGTATTAAGGGAGAAACGCTTTATGCCAAATTCTACAAGTTGTGGAGTTTTGGCTAGATTCAGTGTCCTTCTTGGGGCACGTGTGTTTCTTAAGGATGGAAGTTGATGGTGGATCCTTCTTAAGAGTGAAACAGTGAGAAAATTGGGGTTAGACACTAATTGTTCGAAAGAGTAAGTAAGGAAGCTTTTTGGTTTAGCAGAGCTACTACCGTCGATTTGTCAAGGGATCTCTTCTCTATTGATTCCCAAATACGAAAACTGACAAGCAGAATGCTTCCATTTGTATGGTCGGATGAAATGGAGGAAGCTTTCAGAAACTCAAGACCTTGCTGGACTCTACTGAAATATTATTACCTTGCCAGTAGAATAGAGTAGACGGGGGGTAAACCACTTCATTGTTTATTGTGATGCGCTTCTATTCTGGTTTGGGGCCGTTTGCTATGCAAGAGAAAAAAATGTACTTGTTATGCTTCGAGGCAATAAAGGTGCCATGAACGTAATATGACCCACGGATGTGGAGTTGGCTGCGGTCAGTGTTTGCATTAAAGCCATGGAGACACTATCTATATGGAGTTAAGTGTGAAGTCTACGGATTCATCGCTAGTTTAAAGATGTCTTTACTCAGAAGGATTTGAATTGAGACGACGGAGATGGATTGGAAACACTGAAGGATTATGATGTTCCATCTTTGTACTCACCCAGGAGAGGCTAATGTTGTTGCAAACGCCTCTACTTAGTAGAAAAAGCAGGGAAGCATGGGTAGGGGTAGTTTAGCCCACTTACAAGTTTTCTAGATGCCCATGGCTAGAGAGGTTCAGACTCTGGATATGACTTTAGAGGTTAGAAGTGTTAGAAGGAGTTCGTAGAAGTAAATGAGGGAAGGGCGGATTTTGGCCAGTGTGGAGGGAGATTCTTCTTTCTTGACAATATCAAGGGAGCGAAAACAGTTGTGAGGATGAGAAACTAGCCCGAATTCGGGATTCTAGTGTGGTGAGGAGGAGCCTGTCTGTTGCCATTCGAGATAGAGAAATTGGCAATTGAGATCAAGGGATGATTGGTGCCCTCCAAAGTTCAATGGAAAGAATCGAACGTGAAGAGTCCACTTGGGAAAGGAGGATGCTATGAAAGAAAGAACCACACCTTTTACAGATTCAGGTACTTCCTTCGCCTTCGTTTTTCGGCTTTAATGATCGTTGTGGACGAACGACTGGGTTTAAATTTTGGTATCTATTGAACGACTAAGTGTGAGTAGTTTGGATAGCAGCAGATTGATTTCAGGAAAAAAATGGGCTGGGATGAGTAGAAGGATCCCAAGGAAGGCCGTCATAGAAAACGAGGACGACCCGTAAAAAAGGGGGGCGGGTGGGTTCTTGGGGTCTCGTTCCAAACAACACTGAATTTAGAAATTTGGGTATTAAGAACTACTTTTTTACCCACATCTCTGCAACAGTTCTTTCCCAGTTTCTTCTGCCCAACTTTCGCTCCCACCAATTTTTCCTCCCCTCTTCCTCGTATTCTTTACCCTCACTCCCCTCCATCTTCCTTCGTTCCCAGTTTCTCGCTAGCGTTTTTCTAACCTACTTCTCGCTTCCCCACACTCCTTTTTTCCACCTCTCTCCATATTCTCTTCTTCCCCTTCTGTTCTCCCTCCTTCCTTGACTCAACACCCACAGTATTCTTCCTACTCACTTTTGTTATCTACCTTCCCACACACTCCCTTCGTTCCACCACCGCTCCCTCTTCCTATTTCCTCATTCACCCCTCTTCTCCCCCGTTTCCAGATCACCCCGTACGCTTTTCTTTCCTTCCTCTACCACTCTGACTTTCTTCTTTTCGAATCTCTGGGGGACTTCGCGAATGTGAAATGGCAGGAGGACCGCGCAGACATGGAATGGCCGTCACAGAATTTATAAATGGAAGTCTCTGAACTTTGTGCGAGAGAGCAGCAAGACGGACAGGTCGCAGGCACGAAGGGCCGTCACAGGCTGCGGGGACCCGGACTGTGTCGGATTTCTGTTAAATATTTTTAACGGGGCGTTTTTTGTAGACTATTTCTACTTATAATTATAAAGTTAATGGTTTAAGGTAATAATTAATTACTTGGGGGGTTTTGAAAAGGGAAGACCTTAAACAAATGGTGGGGTAGTTATCATCTTTATACTTAATTATATTTAATTAGGGTAAAAGAAAAAGGGTTTGAATAAGAAAATAGAAAAGAAACAGAGAGAGAGAAACACGATTAGATCGAGGAGAGGAGGGGGAAAGAACTCAGCTTTGGGAAGATAGTTGTTGACGCGGATTTCTCGGGTGTGTAGGTGTATGTAGGAAGGTATGGTTTAGCTATTTCATAGTAAACTCTTATAGCGGAATGTGATGATATGTATTGGGTTAGTATTGTAAACCTTCTAATGCTTTAATTGTTGTTGTAGGCATGATGTGGTTATATGTAAGTGATGAGCGAAAACTAGCATGATCAAGGCTTTGTTGTTGTTGATTGATCTTAATCCTGAAATTTACTTGTTAATTGATATTGATTTTGGCCTTGGTATAAAAGAAGGATTTGATGACACTAAAGTAAATGATTATTAGAGGATCGGGTTGGCTGTGTTAACGTTCCGACCCACCAGCAGAGTATATGGATCGGAGGGGTCACGTTCCTGGCACCAGGATAGTATATGGATCGGAGTGTCACATTCCGACACAGGATTAGTATATGGATCGGATTGTTCAGTTACGGCACCAGGATAGGTATATGGATCGGAAGGCGGGCCCGTGTACGGGACACCAGGATAGTATAGGATCGGGTGTCACGTCCGCACCAGGACCCAGGACTATGGATCAGAGTGTCCTTCCGACACCAGGATAGTATTATGGATCGGGTGTCACGTTACGACACCAGGGATCGGTAGAAGTGGAGCGGGAGGTTGTCACGTACCGACACGAGAGGGATAAAGGAAATGTTTCCCAAATGAGTTGGTATTGAGGCTGCTCTGAGTCATCATGGGTGTAAGTGGCGTACTTTATAATGATTGCAGTAGCCGAGTAAGTACTTGGTGTTGCTACATGTTGAGTAGTGTAGTTGATTTGATGATATTAAACTGGTATATACTGGTGTCTGATTCTGAGTTGGCCGATGATTAACCTCATTAGTACGTGTTGTTTTGTACCTGACCCCTAAACTGTTTTTTTTTTTTAAAAAAAATTGGGTTTTTTTTTTGTTTCTTTGTATTTGTGGGAGTGCAGCAAACGTTAACAATCGTCCTTCAAATCCAAACCGGCAACTCTAGCAAGTCTTCATACGTCGGATCTCAGGGTGAGCTAATACTTCTAGGCTTGGACTGATCATCTTTTCATTGTCTTGATGCGTGAAGTTCCGGCATGGCACTAGCTTTTTACTTATTTAGCTTCTTAGGATACTCTAGATTAGTAATTTGAGTATAGATGTTCTTGTGGTGATGACTTCCAGAGTTTGGGGGATGATAAGTATTGAATTTTAGAAGTATTTAATTGATTTCATTAATGAGTTTTAAGTCTTCCGCCATATATTATGTTATTTATGGTTGAACTGTTGGTGTTTAGAGGGTGGGTTTCGCTCACATAGTAGGATAAGTGTGGGTGCCACTCGCGACCCGTTTTGGGTCGTGACAGAGCAATTTATGTTTGGCAATTTCATTTGAGAAGTGTTTCTGATAAGCAATTTATGTCATCTAATTCTCTTTAAAAGGTGTTTTCGAGAGTCAAATTATGAAAAATGGTAAGTATCAATGTGTTTTTAATATTAAAATTATTTTATAGAGAGAAACTATTTTAAACATCTAATAAAAAAAATTTAGTTACATTTTAAATAATTATTTAAAAATTACATATCAAATTTGCGATTAATATTGCATATAGATAAATTATTTGTTGAATATAATATGAAAAGGGAAATTTATTTGTATTGTTACCTATCTTTGTGGATTTAAAGTTTTTTGTCTATAATACTTAAAGTCAAAAAAAATCAAAATTAAAAATTATAATAACACATTAATTTTAAGAATCTTTTGTTATTTACTTTTTTTGGTAAGTTCTAAAAATCTTTAATTGTATCGTTATTTTGTAATCCTAACAAAAATATCATTGTTGATTTATTTTTTAATTCTGTAAAAATAAGTAGACAAGTAAAATTCGCGTCGAGAAAAAAATAATCACGATTACGGGAAATTATCAGCAACAATCGATTTGTATTGATTTCAAATGCCAGGAAGTGTTCAATCTATATAATTCCTCTGAATTCGCCTTTTCCAAAAATCAAATTCAAGGGCTTTAAAGCTTGTTCTTGAAATATGATGAATTTGAACGTCAACTTTATCTTGATCTTGACTTTTATTGAATTCAAGGGCTTCAGCTTGTTCTTGGAATTCGGGGTCTGGATCTTGATCGTTTTGGAACTTGAAATGCTGAATTCTTAAACTTGGGCGCTTTGTAGCGCATTAAATGGCGTTTGTACAAAAGAGTTTCTCTGCTTTTGTTTAGAAATTTTCGTCTCCTTTATGAATATGAGGACCCCTATTTATAGTTTAGCTAGAGGGTTGCGATTGGAAAGGATTCCATCAGCCAATCAGATTAAAGTGGGACATGAATTTGGGCTTTATGGAGTGGGCGTGCCATCTTTGACACATTGTCAGATTACTATTGGTTTCTTATTTGGACTTGGCATGCCCTCATCTGCACATGTGGCGCCAAGATGGGCTCTAAGGAATGAGATGAGATTGGGTTTAACAAATTGGGTTCATGCAATGTAGCCCAAATCAATTAATTTAGACTTGAGTTAAATCCATAATTATTGACTTAAATATTAAAATCAATGTATATCATCCACAATATTATTTGGATTAATATTTAATGAATTCAATATAATACGATTATTTTAAAATTTATATTTAATAAATTTTAAATGATTACAAATGCCCCGGCTTCCAGTTTTTTCGAGATTATTTTATCTTTTAGAGACTAGGCTGAAGCATTAACTGGTTTACTAATTCACTTAGTAAAAAAAATGAAGTATCATGAATGAACAATTTAATCCTACTCAGTTGATATTCATATATAGTTTATTTGCCCAAGCAAAAAAAGAAATGTAAGGGAAACAGGATTGTAATCCTACCAATGTCATATTCATATTATTGTTTTTGCCAAGCCAAAGAGAAATTGTAATGAAACTAGGAATTGTAATCCTAACATACAATTCATATTTTTATATTATGTTTATTTGTTCCAAACCAAACAGAATTGTAATTTGAACTAGGAGAAGGTTTTATCCCCACCACATGACATCTATTAAATAGATACATGGTCTCCATTAATTTTATCTTCAATTAAAGATTGTGAGCCTACGACGACAAGGACATACTCAAGGTTAATTTTCCTTTTTTTTTAAAATTTATTTTCGTCACTTTTTTACAGCTGACATGTCTGTGTAGAAAATTAATTATATCATTGGAGAAAAATCAAAATAATGAAACCGTTTGATTTTTCGGAAATAGACTTTATTATAGCAAACATATCCGAAATTCAAATTAATACCTTCAGAATCTTTTTAGATGATTTTTGAAGGTACTCTAGATTCGTCTGCTAAAAATTGGTCACTTTTTTACGCCTGACAGTTCGGCTAGAAAAATCAATATCTCATTGTAGAAAAATCGAAAATCAAAAAACCGTTTGATTTTCAAAAACAGCACTTTTAGATCTCCGACACACCCAAAATTCAAAAGTTAATACCTTCAGAATCTGTTGATATTTTTGAATTTAGCTCTAAGGTTCTGGTCATGCTAAAAATTCGTCACTTTTTTACAGCCCTGACCATGTCGTCGTAGAAAATTCATATCTCATTGTTAGAAAAATCAAAATCAGAACAGTTTGATTTTCAGACACGTAGACTTTCGATCTCTGAATCTTACTGAAACATTCCAAAAATTTAATACCTTCAGAATCTTTGTAGTGATTTTTTTGAAGTTAGCATCTAAATTCTTGCATGCTAAAAAATTTCAGATTTGTGTTGTGACTTACTACAATCTCGCTTATCTCGACATTGAACAGCGGCGAAAAATTACAACATCCACTTGGTGATTCCTAATCTTAGACAATAAAGGTCTACACAACACATACAAGATTCAAGATTAAACCTTTCGGGGTCTCAAACATCTTGACAGTAACAATCTCTCCTTCACTTTTTTTTTTTTTTTTTTTGTTTGTAGATCAGCAAAAAAGGAATTAACCAACTTTGAGCTTGGACTCGAAAACGGTGTTGGTTTTTGTATTTTTTGTGTTGACTGCTCCGCCTTGAAAAAATAAACCTCAAGGTTTTACGATCAGAAGGGGTCCCGAGTGTGCATTAACCAACTTGAAGTTTTTACTAGAATACCGTTTTGTGTAACGCTCCCGCATTGAAGGAGAACCTCAATGGTGTTATCAAGGTACGAATGCTAAACCTTGAGCTTAAAAATAATAACCGTGAAAACGCTCCCGCCTTGAGATAACATCAAGGTGTTACCAATGGTCCCGGAATGCTTAACCACTTGAAGTTTTATTAGGTCCCATGCACGCCCAGCCTTGAAGATAACCTCAAGGTGTTTACAAGGTCCCTATGCTTAACCATGAAGCTTTACTAAAATACCAGTTTGTTGTAAACGCTCCCGCCTTGAAGACTAAACCTCAACGGTGTTACAAGTTCCGCAACGCTTGACCAACTGACGCGTAATAGGATACCATGTAACGACTCCCGCCGTGAAGATAACCTCAAGGTGTTAAAAGGTCCCGAATGCTTAACCATGAAGCGTTTAAAAATACCGGTTGTTAACGCTCCCGCCTTGAAGATAACCTCAAAGGTGGTTACAAGGTACCGAACGCTTGACCCCAACTTGAGCTTTAATAGGATTTAACATTGAACGCTCCCCGCCTTTAACGATAACCTCAAGGTGTTGACAAGAGCCTGATGGTTGACCATGAAGCTTTACTAGAATTACGGTGTCCACTCCGCCTTGAAAGCTAAACCTCAAGGTGGTTTTACAAATTGGTGTCCATAGCGGTATCTACAGTATAGGGGGGGTGCCTGCAACTAAAACCAAGAAATCTAAAAAAAACCCTCCAACTCTCTCCCTTATCGCTTCTTTTCTCAGCGTGTTCCACCCTTCTCCTCTCCCCCCATTATTTTCAGGTGGGCGACATGGGTGAGTCATAAAAACAAATACAAAAAACCAAAAAATCAAAACACCACCACCAATAAAAAGAAAAATAAAAAAAAAACAATAATAATAAAAATCAAACGCAAACAAAAACATCAACAACACATAACACAAAAACACTAACAGCCACATCTGTTTATTCAATACCCCCCAACTCCAAAACACCCCGCAATCAAAACTACCAACATAAGACCAATACGTCACAAATAAAAATTATAAATCAGAAAACCCCCAAATCACAACAACAAAAATTATCACAGCAAACAAATAAAACACAAAACAACTACGTACCCCACCTAAAAAATAATAACAAAAACCTAAACCAACAAACACCTGCAAACATAAACAGAGAAAATAACAGAATAAACTACAACTTCCCAAAACCACAATCAAGCTTCTATCACCCACTAACAGCCATACAAAGTATAGCTCACACAACAAACCCAAAAAAAAAACAAAAACAAACTAAAACAACCAACAAAAAAGAGACCAAAACAACCGACAAATGGGGGGGACAAAACAAACAACATCAAACCCAACCCACCAAACAACAAACCAAACAACAAAAAACATATACCAACCCAAAACACAAACCACAAACCAAAAACCAACCCAAAAAACAAATAACCAAACAAAAAAATAAACACAAAAAAAAAACACACAAAAAAAAACGACAAAACAACCAAAAAACCAACAATAACTAAAACCCACACAAAAACTACAAACCATCACATAAAAACCACAACCCTCACCCAGCTAACACAAACAACACCAAAACAAAACAAAATTAGAATAACACACCTCACTCAACACCAACTTCAACCAACAAATCTGATCAACCAATTAAACAACACAATATCAACAAAAAAAAACAAAGTTCCCAACTCACAAGACAATAAAAAAAATGGATCACTACACTATAATCATTAACTCATAAACAATCACCTAAAATACTTAAAAAAACACCCTACAATCACACTAACAAACTACCATCCACCTCAACTCATTTTACCCAAAAATATAACACGAGTAAAACCTCTACCACACACCAACAAATACATAGACAACAATCAACCCCAGCCTCACAATACACATATAATAAAAAATAACACCCCTGAACAAAAAAAACTAACCCCCCCAACATAACTAACAAACCACAAAAAAATTGAATAAAAACATCCATAACCAAGAACACCTAAAAATCTACACAAATCTCAACACAAACCACACCCCACTACAACAAAATAAAAAACAAAAAAAAAATACACAAAACCAACAACAACCTACCGCAACACCACAACTTAAATAATATCACAACACCTTCTCAAAAACCAAGCACCCCCCTTTACCACAAAATCCAAAAAAACCAAGCGGGTAAACAAAATTCTACCTAACACCAAAAGCCCACAAAAAAAAACAATATAAAATACCAACCCACACATAACAAAAAAAGCCGATATAAAGAAACCTCAACAAAAAACCAAATAACAACAATCAACCGCAAAATAAATCCCCAACTAAAATCATATACAAATCTATTATCAAACATACCCCAAAAACAATAATTCAATAAAAATATATTAAAACACATAACAAAAAACACAACCCCAAATCAGGTTGGCCGGTCGGATGGAGGGGGAGGGGGGTGCGGGGAGGGGGGGGGGGTGGGTGGTGGGGGCGGGGGTGGGGGGGCGGGGGGGGGCCGGGGGGCGGGGGGGGGTGGGCGATGGCGGGGGCTCGGAGGGGGGGGGCGTGTTTGCGGGTGGGGGGGGGGGCGGTTGGGGGTGGGGAGGGGGGTAGGGAGGAGAGGGGGGGTGGGTGGTGGGGGGCGTTTGGTGGATGCTGGGGGGTGTGGGGTTTAGGGGGCGGGCGTGGGGGGGGGGGTTTGGGGGCAGGGGGGGGCGGGGGGCGGGCTGGGGGGGGGTCGGGGGGGGGTGGGTGGCTGGTGGGGGGTGGGCTCGGGGGGGGGGGTGGGGGGGGGGGGGGCGGGGGGGGAGGGGGTGGTGAGGGCGGTGTGGCGGGGGGGGGGAAGGGGCTCGAGCGGCGAGAGGGGGGCGGGTGCGGGACGCGGAGCCGGTCGGGCGGGGGGGCGGGGGTGGGGGGGGGCGGGAGGGGGGGGGGGTGGCGGGGGGGGGGGGGGGGCGCGGGCGGTGGCGTGGGGGGGTGGGGAGTTGGCGGGGGGGGGCGGGCGGGGGCGCTTGGGGGGTCGGGGGGAGTGGGGGGAGGGCGGGGGTGCGGGGGGGGGGGGGGGGGGAGGGGGCGGATTCGGGGGGGGGGGGGTGGGGTGGTGGGGTGGGTTGGTCTCGGGCGTGTGGGGGGGGGGGGGGGGGGCTGGGGCGGGGGGGGTTGGGGGAGGGGGTGAGGGGGGCGGGGGTGGGTGGGGTGTGTGGGGGGGCATGGGCGGGGGGGGGTGAGCGGGAGGGGGGGGGGGGTGGGGGGTGGGGGGGGTCGGGGGCGGGGGCAGGGTCGCGGGGGGGGGGCGGCGGGGGGGGGGGGGGGGTGGAGGGGGGGGGGGGGGGGGGGGAGGGGGTGTGGGGGGGTTGGGGCGCGGGGGCGGGGGCGCTGGCGGGGGGGGTGGGGGGGGGGGGGGGCGGGGGGTGGGGGGGCGGCGGTGGGTGGGTGGGGGGGGGGGGGAGGGGGGGGGGGCTGCGGGGGGGGCGGGGTGGGGGTGGGGGCGGGGGGGGGGGTGGGCGGTCGGGGCGGCGGGGCGGGGGGGGGGGGCGGGCGGGTTGGGGCGTGAGGGGGGGGGGCGGGGGGCGGGGGGGGGCGGGGGGGGGGGTCGGGGGGGGGCTGGGAAGGGTTCAAATAACACAGCTAGTGCACGGGGGTTGGGCGTGGTGGGGAGGGGCGGGCGGGGGCGGGGGTGGGGGGTGGGGGGGGCGCGGGTCGGGCGGGGTGGGGTTGGGGGGCGGGGGGGGGGGGGGTGGGGGCGAGTGCTGGGGAGGGGGCGGGGGCGGGGGGGGGGCGGGGGGTGGGGGTGGGGGGGGGTGGGGGGCTGGCGGGGGGGGGGTGGGGGGGGGGGGGTGGGGGGGGGGGTGGCGCATGGGTGGGGGGGGGAGGGAGGGGGGGGGGGGGGGGGGGGGGGGGGGGGGGGGTGGGTCGGGGGGGGGGGGGGGAGGCGGGGGGGGGGGGGGGGGGGGGGGGGGGGGTGGCGGGGGTGTGGGGGGTGGCTGGGTTGGGGGGGGGGGGGGGGGGGGGGGGGGGGGGGGTGGGGGGGGGGGGGGGGTCGGTGGGGGGGGGGGTGGGCGGGGGGGGAGGGGCTGGGGGGGGGGTGGGGGGGGGGGTGGGGTGGGGGTTGGGCGGGGGGGGGTGGTGGGGGGTGGGGGGGGGGGGGGGGGGGGGGGGGGGTGGGGGGGGGGGGGAGGGGGGTGGGGGGGGGGGGGTGAACCACAAAAAAAACAAAAAAAAAAAAAACCCCCACCCCCACTCAACCCCCCCCCAAACCCAAAACCAACCACCCCCCCCTCCGACCCCGACCCTCAAACAAACAAAAAACAGGATAAAACCCGTGAAAAGAACCAGTTTTAAGGTGCAATTAGGGACAAATATTGTCCACCTTAAGGCATGGAAATTAAAGATCCTTTTAAAGATAAAGCGTCGGACTCTAGCTTTAAGGGGAAAGGGACAAGTTTGTCACCTAAGGCCATAGGAAATTTAAAGATTCGTTCGAAGGATACGCTTGACAAATTGAAGCTTAACAGGAATCGTGTTTTGGCTGTACGCTTCCGCTTGACATAATCTCAAGGTGTTCACGGTTCGAAATGTTTAACCCAAACTTGAAGCTTAATAGAATACCGTGTAACGATCCCGCCTTGAAGATAACTCAATGTGGTACAAGGGCTGAATGCGTACCAACTTGGGACAGGATAAACCTGTGAACAAAACCAGTTTTAAAGGGCAAAGGGACACATATGCCCAACATAAGGACAGGAAATTTAAAGATCCTTTTAAAGATAAATCCGTCGGCACTTATAGCTTAAGGTGCAAAGGGACAAGTTTGTCCACTTAGGCATAGGAAAGAAATTTAAAGATGCTTGAGGAATAAGTCGGCCAACAAAAAGCTAATTAAGGTGCAAAGGAACAAATATCGTCCACCTTAAGGCATGAAAAATTTAAAGATCCTTTTTAAATCTATACAATAGTGAAAAAATAACTTAAGGTGCAAAAAAGGGACACGTTTGTCCCACCTTAAGGAATGAATGAAAAAGTTCAAAATCCTTTTAATATACACCTATGAAAAAGTAAAAACTTACTTAAGTGCAAAGGGACAAGTTTTTGTCCACACATTATTTAAAACAAGAAATTCAATGTCTATTGAGGGATAATCGCCCAACAAAGCTAGCTAAGGTGTGCAAAGGGGAACAAAATCTCGAGCACCATTTAGGCATGGATCAATACATTACGCATTTGGAGATTTCTACTTTATACTTGAAGTCCTGACCTTCAGACTCGAGTACTTTGATTACTTCAACCTGTATTATTGAGAATTTGGATAACTTCAATAATGAACTCGAAGCATATAAGACTCCAATTTTCATACTTGATTAATTTAAGACTTCAACCGTGACTAATAAGAGAGATTCATATTTTGGAAGGGTTTGCCCCTTCCACATAGACCATCAAGACGTCTGCAAGGTCTTAAGGTTGATGAGAGAGGAAAAAAAGATAAAAAAGAAAAATAATATATGCTTTGACTTTCATGCAATTAGATCAAGGGCGAACATTTTTTTTGACAACTCATGCTACTGAACTTAGGAATATGGTTCTAAGGCCTACGTACCCAATAAAGAGGATCAAGTCACAAAGTAGTTCTGGGGATTGGAGTGATTATTCCTTTTTTTTTCGTGCCGTTACAAAGTGTTATACTCTTGCGAGGCTAGGCGTGACATAAGTTTAGCTGTCCTTAAGGCGCATCATCTTCATTCGAGGATAGTACTCTTAGAAAAAGGGGGATAGGAATAGGAAATAGATACGGATCAGAAGCCCTAACTTGCCGTTCCTTCCTCAGCAGCATCAAACAAGCTGGTACAGCACATTTGAATATGCTTCTGGTACGACATATGGTCAATCCCACTTTGAGGTAAAATTCCCCTTCTAGGACTTGTCAAAGTAATGATTGGTCTTTTACGAGAGAACTTGATCAGCAACTGAAAGCACCCTCAAGCGAACTTCTTATTAAAAGTACGAGATAGACGAGCTTGATAACATTCAAGAATTTGGTTGGGCTTCGTTCAACCTTTTTCATAAGTGCTCTCTAACTCAAACAAGAGCAATAGTCGAGGACATTTTCTCCTCAGTGAGCCCTATTGAATAGCAGTTTAAGTGAGGTTATTTGACGCTCAGAGAAGTGGCACAGACTGCTTCCAAACTCCCCAAAAGCAACTGTGAATATGGGGTGGATTGAGTTGGTGTGCGATTGTTCCTATATGCCCACAGCTTTTCCATTCTTTCATGCCAATCCCGTTTTGATGTGGAGGGCAAACTTCTTGAGCAGGTGCATTTAGGAGGTTTTTATTAAATGCATCAGCAAGACATTTGCGGCCCCAAGGCACAACCGGTACACTAGAAGATGTACGTTGCTTGTAAAGCCGAAAGATCACAAATCTTGTTAATGAACTTGTTTATTCAAAGGTTTGCATGTTGTTATATATAGCGAGGCAGATTGAAAACCGATAGAAATATACTAGATAAAATTTGAATAAATTTCTTCTTTCACCTCTGTAAGGAGCGACCAGCCAAGACCCATTTTGAAAGTAATGCAGTTGCAGACAGATTACAGGTGTCTCCACCGATAGACTTTGGTAATGGTACTATCAATATTCAAGTCCCCAAGCGTCAAATGGCCCAAGATGAGAGGGTTGGGTTGCAATACTTCTGGTGGCTAATGATAACATTGCATGAAATTGACACGCAGCGGACAGTTCCTGG
>JAKWJA010000864.1:0-100000 GCA_027704765.1 Solanum habrochaites
ATATTACCGCAACTAAATAAAGTAACTGTTAAGAAGGTAGCTCTTCCTCGCATTGAATGATTTGTTCGATCAGTTACAAAGTGGCATAGGGCCTGATCTTCCCCCACAAGACACAATTGCAACACCCGAGTCGAAGACCCTGCTAAACAAAAAGCCTACATCACCCAACTCTCTGCGTCGCTACCCACACACCAAGAACCTACAAGGTGGTCATCACGCGCCAGACAGTCTGTCCCAAAAAAACATACAAACTCAGCTGACAGACATTAATTGGTAACCCAAACGAATAAGAACAAATACAGCGGCGAGCATCTAACATCAAAAGGCATCTAAGAAGAAAAACTTCAAAAACTCTAGATCTACCGACTCAAAAAAAACACGCTCGACTAACAAAAAAAAACATCAGGCCTACCAACCCATGACTCGATCAACAACAATCTAAAAAGACCCATGAAATCAAAACTGCTAAGTCAACAATGAAAAAACAGCAAAGGACCTTCATTCAAAAAAAGGAAGCCATATCTAGATCTTTATTCGCTCAGAACTCTCTGAAACAATACCCCTCCCCCAAAACACAAAATCAAAAACAAAAAAATTGATAAAACAAGACAAATCACAGAAGCAAGCTAAAACTAAAAGAACAAAAAAAAAAAAAAAAACCTAACAAACCAACAAAAAACCGATCCGACTCCCAAGAGAAGACCTAAACAATGGAAAACAAATAAAAGGGATAAGATAGTGATCAATGACTCTTCGCTCATGACAAGAAAGCTTCTAGTATGGAATTGTTGAGGTGTGGTAACACAAACATGTAACAATATGTAGGACACCATTCCTTTAGTCTTCTCGACAAGATGTGAGCCGACGTAACAACCCAGATCTGCAAATAGTGTGTAGAAAGTGGATGTAGATGTGTGAATGAGCACAACTCAAGGTCGCGTAAGATACTATCATCACCGAAAATGCCGGCGTTCGCAATCAATAACACACATACAAATATTCTAAAGATAACACACAAACTACTAATACCTCACACTAGCAAGTCAACTAACAACCCAAAAATATAAACGACAGGAATAAACACTCAAACAACACATTTGTCTAAAAAAAAGTAAAAGCAAGACATTTCTAATCACAACCACAGATAGAACATACGACTGAACAACCAAAGAAAGAAGCAAAGAAAAATATCACACAACAACATCTCAAGGATAAGAATCCCCATACATGTCTAGAATAAAAAAAAAAAAAAAATACGCACACAAACTCTGGCTGAACTAACAGCCAAGAGAACACCAGCCGAAAAGGACAAGAAAGGGCCAGGCAGCGAAGGAAAACGCAAACCACGCAAATCAATTATCACGGCTACTACCCAACCGATCCTTACCGCCAAAGATAACAGCGTCATGTTATTTATGCATCCGAGGCTGGCATGGGAGCTATAATACACAAACGACTTTTAAATGTTTTGCCAATGATGTCTGCAAACAATAAAGGCAAACAATTATCGACCCACATGTTAAGGGGGCTGCGATGTGTCATGAAAGCAATGAGACACTACTAGCGGGGTAAGTGGGAAGCTATACGGATCAGCGAGACCTACAGGTGTCGTTACGCAAATTGAAGTGAAACAGGAGGGATAACGATGAAGATATGAGTTAACCAGCTGGGAGCACACCAAAGGCTAGTTGTGGCAACCCGAAGAGAAAAGCAGGGACATGGTAGTTTAGCTCACGACAAGTTTCTAGACACCCATTGGCTAGAATTTCAGAACTCTGCTAATACCTTTAAATAGGTTAAATTAAATGCGAAGGGAGGATGTTTGGCCGTTGGAGGCGGAGAATCTTCTTTTCTTGACCCAGATCAGGGAAAAACAAAACAGTTTTTGACGATGACAACTAAGCCAATTCGAGATATGGTGTTTGCGGGAGAGGCTAAAGAAGCGATAATGATGAGTAAAGGTGTTTTGAGAATTAGGGGAAGGTATGTGTGCCCCGTTTTATGATTTGATCCACACTATTCTTACAGAGGGCCTCATAGTTCCGGATATTCTAGACATCTGGTGCAACCAAGATTTATCGTGACTAAAGCAACACTTTTGGTGGATTGTAATGAAGCGCGACATGTGATTTTGTTGCAAATGTCCAAATTTGTCAACAAGTAAAGTATGAACACCAGGGCCGGGAGGCACACTTCAAGAGAATGCCCATTCCTGAATGGGAAGTGGGAGAAGAACATGGCAATGGCCTTCGTGGTTGGTCTTCCAAGACATTGGGCAAGTTTGATTCTATTTGGGTACTTGTGGATAGATTAACTAAGTCTGCCACTTTATTCGATTAGGTGACTTAACAAATGGCGAGAATTACCAGAACTTTATATCTCATGAAATTGTTCGATGGCATGGAGTTCCACTTTTCATTATATCATATAGGGGTCGCAGTTTACTTCTAAGTTTTGGGAATATTGTCACGCGGAATTAGGTTACTAGGTTGGACCTTAGTACTGCATTTTCATTCACCCTCAGACCGATGGACAGTCGTGAGCAACGATTCAAGTATTGGAAGATATCTTCGAGCCTGTGTGATAGAATTCGGTGGTCTCGGGATAACTTATTAACCCTTAACGGAGGTGTTCATACAATATATCTATCACTCAGTATTGATATGGATCCTTTCGCAACTTTGTATGGGAGGGATGTAGGGTTCCCCTTGGTTTGGTTTGAATATGCATTCGAGGTATCCTATGGCAACTGACCTTTTGAGAGATTCGTTAGAGAATGTGAATCTATTCAAGAAAGCTTTTAGCAGCTCACAGTAGCAAAAGGGTAAATGCAGATCGAAAGGTTTAGGACTGGAGTTTTGAAGGGTGAGCAAGTCCTTGCTGAAGGTTTCCCCCATGAAGGGTTTGATTCGGTTTGGTAAAAGAGGTACGTTAGCCCAAGGTATATTGGACCATTTGAAGTACTTAACTAGTAGGGGAGTGGCTAGAATTAGCCTTGTGCCTCCAGGGCTGTCAGGAGTGCATCGGTATTTCATGTGTCTATGCTTAAAAGATACATGGGGATGAAACTACAATCATTCGTTGGGATTTCAAGTTCTGCTTGATGACAATTTGACTTATGAGGAGGAGCCTATTGCCATCTAGATAGAGAAATTCGCAAGTTTGAGATCAAGGAGGATTGCCATCCCCTCAACGGTCCGATTCTTCATTGCACCTTAATGGATTCAATCTCCCTCGACCCCCAACTTGCGACTTCTCTATCTAAAATGCAAACAGGCTCCTCCTTATAAGCCAGATTTTCATCAGTAGAACGAATCCCACGAATGATGTAGTTTTCCATCCCATGTATCTTTCAGCATAGACACATGAAATACCGGATGCCCTCCTGCCAGCCCTGGAGGCCAAGGCTATTTCATAAGCCACCGTCCCCTACTCAGCTTCAGACTTCAAATGGACCGAATATACCTCGGACTTAGCCTTACTCTTTTACCAAATCGCATCACACCCCTTCATGGCCGAGCTTTCAAGCAAACTTGCTCCACCTTCCATGAACTCCCAATTTCCTAACCCTTACTATCTGCATACTCCTTTTTGCCTACTTTGAGCCGCTAAAATCTTTTCTTGAATAGATTTCCCTTTTCTAAACGAATCCCTCAAAAGTCATACCCAAGGTCTAACCTCGAATGCATCAAACCAACCAAGGGAAGACCTACATCTCCGCCATACATGCCTTCGAAAGGAAGCCATATAATACTGGAGTGATAGCTATTATTGTATGAAACTCGCTAAGGGTAGAAGCTTCCCAATGGCCACCAAATTCATCACACATGCCCGAAGCATATCCGCCAACACTGAATCGTTCGCTCAACTGCCTGGCGAGTAAAAGTGGATATGGAAGGAAAAATAGGGAAGTGACAAGAGGACAGTGGCGTGAGAATAGTTAGGAGGGAACGAACGATAGGAGCAAAGAGACAAAGAAAAGGAGAGGAAAGAAGGAAAATGGATGCCGTATAGAGGAAAAGTCGAACAAGCCTACGCGTAAAGATAGGAGTAAGCATGGCGGAGATAGGTGGGAGTAGAATGCAGAATGTAAATTGGGTTCGAATATAGAGGGGCAAGGAAAGTACCAACCACACGACCCCACCACCAGGGTATGGGACGAAAGGGGGATAAAAAAGAAGTATAATGAGTTGGAAGACGTGGCAGGGAAAAGAGAACGGGGAGTGGCTACTAGGCAAGAAAGCTCATTACAGGAAAATAAAAACAGAAAGGAAGAGGGAGAGGAATGGGGGGAGGTTGGGCGGTGACATGTAGGGACAAACGAAGAAGAGTATAAAATACAGGAGAAGCGAGGGTGGCAGGCGATAAAAAGTGATATAAAAGGGGGGGGAAGAAACTACGTCAACAATCAATGGAGCAGGTTAGAGAGAGGAAACCAAAGCATGAATGAGGCAGAGGAGGAAAAGAGGCAGCGAAGCAAAAAGGCAGACGAGAATGTGGTTGAGGGTCCCACGGTGGTACAGGGTTTAATTAGTCAAGCCAGAATAACGAGTTGAACGCGCAAGGGCGACGAGTAGAGAAGAATGCGGAGAAGGGTGGAGAAAAAGAGTTAGAAATAGAATGGCGGAAGGGAAGAGAGTGAACAAAAAAGGATAAGGGAAAAGCGTTATCAATAAAGTATGACCATACCAAGGCTACAGATGAAGAAAAGAAAAACAGGAAAGAGGATGAAAAGAACGAAAAACGTATAGGAGTGGTTGAGAAAGTAGGGAGACAAGTGTGGAATACACGTAAAGTCGCTGTCTTGGATGTACGCATTACTAATATCCCAACCTAGTCCCTAATTCGGCATGCAATGTTTTCTTCCAAAATTTAAAGTAAACTCGTACCTCTATATGATATGAGGAAAGTGGCTCCATGCAACCAACACTTCTGAGATGTAGAGTCTGTCTAACTTTCTCTGGCATTGTAAGTCCACCTAACTGGAATGAAATGAGCAGACTAGTTAAATCTGTCCACCAATTCCCATATAGAATGCAAACTTGCCCAATGTCTTTGGAAGAACAACCACGAAGTCCCATTGCAATTCCTCTCCCAGTTCCATTCAGAAATAGCATTCTCTGAAGTGTTTCCTCCGGGCCTCTGGTGTTCATACTTTAACTTGTTGGACAATTTTGGAACATTTGGCAACAAATCAACAATGTCGGCTTCATTCTATTCCACCAAAGTGTTTTGCTTTAGGTCACATACATCTTGGTTGCACCAGGGTGTATAAATACGCTTGAACATACGCCTATTAATAATGTGTGGATCAAATCATCACACGGGGTACCACATCCTTTCCTTGATTCTCAAATGCCTTCCTCATCGAGTTTTGGCTTCTTAGCCTTCCTCGCAACACTTTATCTCGAATTCGGTCTAGTTTCCCATCGTCAAACTGTTTTTTCCTGATCTGGTCAAGGAAAGAAGATCACCCTCCACACCTGGCCACAATCCTCCCTCTCCATTTACTCTAACCTCATAAAGTCATTAGCCGAGTCTGAACCTCTCTAGCCAATGGGCGTCTAAAACTTGTAAGTGGGCTAAACTACCCATTCGTCCCTCTTTTCTACTAAAGCATCTGCTACAACATCGCCTTTCACAGATGATACAAGATAGTGAAATCATAGTCCCGTCAGTAGGTTCCATCCCCTCATCTGGTCTCAACTTTCAAATCTCTCTGAGTAAGACATATTGTGACTACGATGATCCTATAGACCTTTCACACTTGACCCCTATAGGATAGTGTCTCCATTGCTTTAATGCAACAGCACCGCAACCAACTCTAATCGGGGTCGGATAATAATTCATGCACCTTTAATTGCCTCGAAGCAATAAGCAATTACATTTTTCTCGTTGCATTAGCACGCACCCAAACCAGAATAGGATGCATCACATAAACATGAAGTTTCTTCCCCTCCACTGCAAGGTAAAGATAGCGCGGTAGTCACACGGATCCCTTGAGTTTCTGAAGCTTCCTCACTTCATCGACCATACAAATGAACATGCTACTTAGTCAAGTTCGTCAATTGGAAGCATAGAAGAGAAGTCCTTGACAATCGACGGTAGTAACGGCTATACCAACAAAGCTTCTTATTTCTGACACATTTGTAGGTCTTTACCCCAATTCTTCACTACTTCGATCTTAGAAGGATCCACCATCAATCCATCCTTGGAAACCACGTGCCCCAAGAAGGACACTGATCTGAGCCAAAACTCACACTTGAGAATTTGCATAAAGTTTTTTATCCCTACATGTCCAACAACAATTTCTCAAATGCTCCTCATGTTCCTTCTTACTCTTGGACTATATCAGTTATATCATCAATAAATACGATCACAAAGAGAATCCATATAGGGCTTTAAAATTCCCTTTCATCAAACTCATGAACGCAAGCTGGGGCAATTCCAGTTAGTCCCAACGGACATTACAAGAATTCATAATGCCCATACCTGGTTTCGAAAAGCAGTCTTTGGCACATCTACTGCCCGTATTTGTTCCAAATGATGAGATCCCCCCCCAAGAAAAAAAAAAAAACCAACCTCAAGTCAATTCCTTAGAAAAGACACAAGCACCTGTAACTGGCCGAACAATCAAAATGCGAGGAAGAGGATACCTTTCTTAATAGTTACATTATTTTAGTGCGGTAATCTATGCACATCCGAAGAACTCCCCATCTTCTTCTTACAAACAAAACGAGAGCACCCCAAGGGATGCACTTGGTCTAATGAAGCCTTTTCTCAACAACTCTTGACGTTCAGCATTTGAAACTCCCTTAACTCAGCGGGAGCCCATTCTATAAGGGGGTATAGACAAGGGGGCGAGTACCCGGTTCAAGATCGATGCAGAAGTCAATTATCCTATCTGGTGGCATACCATGAAGTCTTTAGGGAACACATCTAAAAACTCGCGACTATCGAAACTGACTCAATTTGTGGGGGGGGTAGGTCCTTTGGGTAGTACCATCCCTGAGGTGCGCCAAGAGCTAAACAACCCTTCTAACCATTCTCTTAGCACGAAGAAAGGAGACGATAAACCGGATTGAAATGTATCCCACCCTCCCACCATTAACGATCTGTCCCAGGCTTGGCTAACGTCACAGTTTTAGATTACAATCCAAATCACAAAATTCGGAGACAGCCAAGTCATACCCAGAAATTACATCAAAATCAACCATTTCTAAGATAACCAATTCTACATAAGTTTACTCCCCACAAAGTCACCAAACAAGACCTATATAACTTTTCCAACTATCACCGACTCAACCCACCGGGGTAGAAAACTAATAGGCATTTCCAAGCAATTCACAGGTAAATTAAGAACCATTAGCAAATGAGGAAGATACATAGGAAAAGTGGATCCAGGAGGATCAAACAATTACCGAAGTCATGCAATCACAAACCGGAGATTACGTGTGATTAAGAATCAGATGTCTCCGCCTCAGATCCCCAGGGAAAGCGTAACATGGCCCCATTCTTGTCTGTCTTTTTGCCCCTACCATGTTTGTGTTGTAGTGTCTCCAGTTTGGCCCATCACCCCGGCCCGTTTGGTGCCCACCATTACCTCGGCTACCACGCCCTCCAAAATAACGGCCTCTACCATGACTCACCTCTGCCTCTAGCTATTGGGGGTCGTATAACTCTGTTTTTAGATAATTCCTTCTATTGTCCGTCCCCCACCTCCATAACACTCTCTGGAGTCGGGCAAGGTCTCTCAAGAAGTGTTGACCGGTCTGAGGTGGACCCCCAAAACAGTCTGTAGTGAAGACTGAATTGGTCGGACTGAGTAACCTCCTGGACCCTGTCCTGCTGGAGTAAGACATTAAACTCACCTCCCTTACGAAACCTTTTAGATGTCGATGCCATGGTGAAGTCATCTGCTTCAACTCCCGTCTACCTCTATCACGAAGTTCTACCACTTCTGAACAGAATTTCGCTGTGGCCGCTACCTGTAAAGCTGAAATTCGTACCTCTGATCTCAACCCTTCACAAAACGGTGAATCCGCTCTTGTGGACTAAAACATGTTTGGGTGGCATACCGGATAATGCACGAAATTTTTCCGCCTCATGATCAGTAACCGACATCCTACCTTGCTCTAGGCTCAAAACTCATCCCTTTTTCCTTATCCCTCAAAGTAACGGGGGATATGCACTTCCCCATAAACAAGCTAGAAAATGATGCTCAAGTCAATAGGGGCGCCTCTGTGTGGTTGAACACTCAACATGTGACCGCCACAACATTTGGGTTTCCCTTGAAACTGATAAGTTCCAAACAAATCTCAACACCAAACCGTTTCTACTCTACCCATCTTGAGGTAGTAGCTCATGACAGTCAACCAGAAAATCATAGCATCCTCAATTCAACGACCTTGAAGACCTGGAGGGTTTCAATTTCAGAACTACTGAAAAGTTCCATGCTGATCATTTGTCATTATAAGTCCCTGTGGTCAGTCCTAGGAAACGTGCCTATTTCCAATGAGGCATCTATGCGGGGAGCCTAGTACCGCATGTTTGTACCTCCTGAACCTGAGGTGCTGTGGTGCGGAAAACACAGGAGGTGTTTGCCCTTGATCATATAACACCCTAAGCTAAGCAAGAACCGATTGCTCTTTCTGGGGTAGGTTGGGGGTTGCAATTCCCTCATGTCTGCCTTGGTCAATTCTCCTCATCCTCCCCAACTTCTCTTTACTCTTCCTCGTCGGTGGAGGAGTCACCGCCCTAGTACCAGATGGCTAGGTGCCTCCGTCCTGTTCTCTAGAGGAGTCCTCCCACAACTTCTACCGCGGCCTCTTGCCACTGCTCCTCTTTGAGCTACAGTCTCAGTTGCTGGCTCAGATGCATCTTGTTTTTGCGCGAATGTTGACGGTTGGGGCGCGGTTGTTGCTCTAGTTCTACCATCTGGCGAAATAGAGTGGAAATTGGTCAGATACCAATATGTATCACCTAGATACCAATTGGGATCCAGTAATCTAGCACGACAAAAGAAGAGAAAGAATGAAGTTTTCCTACAGAGTCTTATAGCCTTCTCAAAGAAAAGTAAAGCCTCCCCCTACCGTTCGTAAAACTCTACTAGCCCTTTCTTGTGTGATGAGACCAACGAACCTAATGCTCTGATACCAAGTTTGTCATGACCCAAATCGGATCGCGACTGGCCCCACACTTATTCCTTCTATGTGAGCGAACCAACCAATCTAAACCTTAACATTTCAATGAAAATCAACAGAAAGTAATGGCGGAAGACTGAAACTCATTAATAAAACCAAATTCAATAACTTCTACAATTCAACATCTATATTATCCCCAAAATCTGGGAAGTCCATCACCCACAAGAACATCTATATCAATTACTAGAGCTAAGAGGTAATTCTAAAAAAGCTAAAATAACACAAGCTGTCCATGCCGGACACTTAAGGCATCAAACATAGAAGGAGATCCAGTCCAGCTAGAACGTTCGCTCACCCTGAATCCTTTGTAATGAAGACTGGGCTAGATTTGCGGTTGAAGTTGAAAGACGACGGTATGTTTGCTGCACTCCACAAAATAGCACGAAGAAAACATAAAAGTAGGGGGTCAGTACAAACACAAAGTACTGAGTAGGTATCATCGTCCAACTCAAAAATAAAAGCAATATATCTCCAAGATACATCATAAAATCAACTTAATATTTTTAACCAGGTGATAGCAACAAGTATACATCATTTATAATATCACCGATCATATTATGAGGACTCAAGCCTCCCACACATACTCTTTTTGGAAACATGTTCTTTAGATTAAGTAATTAGCATCTTTCAAGATTCATTATCTATCTCCTCCTGGTGCGGTACGTGACACTCTGATCCCCTAGCTACTATGTGTCGGAACTGGACACTCCGATCCCCCTAATTCTACTTGTCGGTTTCGTGACCCGATCCCTACGTCCTACTAATCGGTTCTTGCACCCGATCCCCTAAATCTACGTTCGGTTCGTGGACACCCGATCCCCTAAATTTCATTATATCTATCTCGTCCGTTTCGGGACACTCGTCCCCGATCTGTACGGTCGGTTTGTTACACCTTCCCATCGTAATCTCACTCTATTAGTAAATCAAGCATTCTTTTATACCAGCTCATCATCTACATTACTTTAGTTCATCAAGCCTTCTTTATACATGGCAGCATCATCTCATTACTTTGGTTTATCAAGCCTGTCTTTTATACCAAGGCAATCATCATTTAGCAAGAGATTAGGTTTTTATCAAGATTTGGGATTCAATAGCTTCATCATGCTTTGTTTCATCACATCCATATAATAAAATCACATCATGCATACACACAATTAAGCATATAGAAGACTTTCTAATACTACCCAACACATATCAATTCACTAATTAAGAGTTTACTAGAATATCCAAGAAAAACATAACCTACCTCCACCGAAGAATTGCGATCATAAGCTATCTCCTCAAAATCCTTGCTTCCCTCTTCGTTTCCGCTCTCTCTCTCTACTCGTTCTCCCTCTCTTGCTTTCCTTTTTTTTTTCTTATTCAAACCCTCTTCCTTTACCCCTAATATCATATAATTAAGTTAAAGGAATGGCCAATAATAACCCCTAATTAACTCAAGGTTACCTCTTGTAACCCCCAAGTAATTAGACCCTTATTACATTACCCACTAACTTTATAATTAAGCGAGGAAATAGTCCAAAACCCCCTTAATTTAATTAACCCATATCCAAACCCGCCCTGGGATTACGCAGCCTGTGACGGGCCATCGGTGCCTGCGCGGTCCGTCCTGTTTGTTCCGTCACACGATACAGAGACGTGTTTAGATAAAAAGTCTGTACGGGCCGTCCGTGCTGCGACTGTCCGCCTGCCATTTCGTTGTACGTTTAGAGAGTCGATCTAGGGCCCAAATTTTCTAAATTCTAAGTATTTGAAAGGACCCCCAACGACGGTCCCGTCGTGCCCCCATGACGGTTCATCGTGGGGTCCGTCCGACTCGGCCAGTTTTTTTTTCAGAAATAAAATCTGCTTCCAAAGACGACAAACAGTCGTTACACAAACATAACTGTACGTGATATCGCAAGTAATATGTGGCTCTTAAAGACATAAATTATCGATCCCAAAGACTTGTCATTAACTATTTTTTTACTAAATTAAATACTTGTTTAATTATTTATTTTAGAGTGTCACAGAAAAAAACTATAGCAACCATAATCAAATTACTTATAATAGTTTTTGAAAACTCTTAGGGTTGCAACATGTATTGAATCTCATGTATCATATTATTGCCTTATAACTATTTTAGTTGTCACGTTAATTGGTTTAATAGAGTTAATTTATTATTTGGGCTACAACCTCTCTCGCCTACTCCAGTTAGCTATCTTAACTACATCGGTTAAGCGGGGATAATAAACTACCTGGCGAGACTCTATATTTCATCTTCTTTCGTAAACAAGCAAGTTGTTCGTCCTGCGACCTTCCTAAACACAAATCACCTCAATCTATGTCGATGACCTCTCTCGTCTCTCGTCTGTCTAAACCTCTCCTCTCCGAAAATAGAATATAAAAGTAACTCATACTTACAACTAAGATTAAAATTCAAAACGGCCTTATAATCAACATTCAATCCGTAGCAATCAGCTCCAGACAAGAGCTTTAAGTCCTAACGTCAAGAAAAAAAGAACCCTAAAAGATTTAACAATTTTCTATTCCTATTATTATTTCCTCCCTCTTAAATTCTTTTCCCTATAATTAATCGCTCCATAATTAATTTCTATAAAATATTTATAAATATAAAAACTTAAAATAAAATACCTTACGTTCGATATAATTTAGAAATCCGCAAATCAACGAACCTGAATTCCAATTATCATTCTGCATCATATGTAGAATAATAACAATAATATATAGTAAAGCTATCGATTTTGATTTGCTTCTTCGATTCTTTATTTTAATTCGTTTTAAACTTCAAATCCATTTCAATTTTTATTTTTTATTTAATCTTAAAAATAATATATACTATTTAACACAACTCATAAAATTTATGCTAAAAAGGAAACAAATATAAATATGAAATATAAGATAAAATATTAATTAAAAATATATTTTTGACCTTATAAAAAAAATATTCTTGGGTCCATGCAAAACAAACCTTTACTAACACAGGATTAGGAATTAAATTTGAATTTTATTTGGTGGTCCATGCATCTTCTAAATTATTGAACATACACACATTAATTCAACAATATCGACGTATTAATGAAAGAATAATTTATATCATCATTTTTCTAAATGTGCTTTGACTATATTTTTCAATTGTATTTTTTTCAAGTGGTCCCGTTTGAAATGAATAAATTATTAATTTATGGAAATCTCTAAAAAGGAGTTCTACTTTAGTAATGTTTATCTAACCTAATATTGAGAACTAACATTTTTAGTTCCTCCATTTAAAGAGAACAAGAAATAAAATTAAATGGAAAATAGATTGACGAAATAAATCAGTTCCAAAATTTGAAAGAAAATATTTGGAGAGGAAAAAATAGAAGGAATCATATGAAGAATCTATGTTATCATCTTCAATCTATGCCTCCCTACTTATGCCGCTAACTCTAAGGTTCGTTATACAAAGTTTTAGTATGAATTTATATGTTTTTTTAAGTAAGAAATCATAATTTTAAAAAATATAGGAATTTAGTGATAAAAACATAAAGATCGAACTCTTATATTTTGATTTGGTCTTTGTATGGAAGGAGATAATCACCCATATATATAGGTTTCATTAGGGCTACATTAATTCACAATTTTCAAAACAGAGTTTACACGCCATCTATTTAATTAAACACTTCAACGTTGCTCATTGACATCGAACACCTCAACTTTCATTGTAACCATCTAGATATTTCTACTTGCACAGGTTACTTACACGCCTATACATTTTATTAGTGTAGTCTACTTTTGCCTTTTCCAAAATTAATGTTTGTTTGTCCTATACAACCAAGTCCAGGTGTATAGATGTTAATTCAAGATTTTGTATTGTTTTGAAATATCATTCAAATGACAGTAATTTTTAGTTTCACAAACATAAATCATATTAATAGTGTTTATATAGATAAGTTTGCTATTGAACCATCTCTATAAATCGGCTGCATACATCTCATTTTTTGATAAAAGTTCAACGATTGTGTATGTTATTTTAGATATTTCTATATATGTAACTCTATATGTAATGTATCAATGATTGTGTTTGTATCTCTGCATAAAAATTGAATTTGTATACAAATAAAATTGACATAAAAAATTTATCTATCAAATCTATTGCTTTATACAATACAAATTATGCATTTGTAATTTGTATAATTTGTGTTTATATAAGCGATAAAGAAAAAGAGATACCAAAGAAACTTTATGGGAATTGTCGATTATAAAGGTATATAAGACGAAAATATATGTAATTGTTATATACGTTTTCTCTCGCTTTATACAAAGACAAGCGCGACTTATACATTTTGCATCTGGATCCAGTGAGAGAGGAGAGGAGAGTGTCGGCAGCTTCTTTGGGAGAGAGCCGACTGACAAGTGTTTGCTAAATTACAATGAAATGAAATTATGGTATAGCTTTAATCTAATTAATAATTTATTCTTTTATATCATTTTCCCAACAAAGTACCCAATTCTTAGTTTAGACCCTACTAAAAAAGAACTAGAATTCCAAATTTAGAATTGCGAATTCAACATTTATGAATCCCGCTCAACATGCCATTTAATATATATTATTAATTATTATTATTCTAATATCTTTGAGTACTTTTGGCAGAAAACAACAATGAACCATGATTTGATCAAATAGTTACAGCATGAATACATGAGAAAACTTGAAATGAAATTTGGAGATGAACAATTACGTCATCTTGGAAGAAGTGAAAATGGGCCTAAAGAAGCCCAATCTCCCAATCCCACTAAGGAGCCCGCCCAAGCCTAAGTCACAACCTCAGATGAATTCCATGAAATGGGCCCAAATATGGTCGTGGTTTTAATACTAGCCTTAATAATATGCCACTTTTAATAACATCATTCGATCATGCCATGAGGAAGGGGTTGAAGTTGTATCTACAAGCTTTCAACTCAATTGAAAACCTACTTTGCCAATTTCTCATGAACTAAGGTTCGGTATGCAGAAATTAGTACTTTTTTCGTCTAATTTATGTGTTCAGAATTGAAATTTTGAGATCAATTAAAAAAAAAAAATTGTCTTTTAAATATTTTAAGTTGCTATAATTCATATTTTATGTAGTTTTCAAAAACAAAAACTTTCTTTTAAAAACTTAAAGCTTCGATATCTAAATTCACTATAAAAGCTTACCGATTGACTCTCACAAATTTTAACGGTGTTCCCATAGTTTAATTAATATAAAATATTTTTCAGAAACATTCCAAAGGAATAGTTGGCATTAGCCATCATTTGTTTGCACTTAATGCAGGTCTGAATTTTAATATCATTAGATTCAGCCCATTAAGTACGTTTATTTTGTTTTAGGTCTGATACGAACCATTCAATTCAGCCCATTAGTTCATTTTGTTTTTTAATTTTTAGAAACCTCCTAATGGGTCTGAAGAGGTCTAAAAACGAATCAGATCTTAGGAAACGCATAAAATTCAGACTCATTTGAAAGTTATCAATAATAAATCATAACTTCTCTACTTTGGGCGTGTCTTTTGTTATCTCATCACAAAAAATTTCTTTCTCTTTTTTCTCATCAACACCATTTTTTTTTTTTCCCCCCCTAATAAGTTTTCATAAATCTTTTCAAGTACTTTTTTATATAATAATTTTCTTGTATTGATGTGTGTCAAAAACATTGGTTGCAATAATATTTTTGTGTATGTTGTTTTAATTTTTGAAATGAAAAAATAGGACTCCAAATCATGATTATTAAACTTTTAAACTTTTTTTTAATAAAAAATTGTATCTTTGTTGAAATGAAAAATTTAATATTGAGGATATGAAAACAAAGAAGCATTAAATTATTTAGTGTCCAGATTTAGAAATCACATCTTAATATTCCAGTGTGTAATCATGCTCACAAACACTCAGATTTTAAATGCAAATCTTAATATTCATATGTCTATTCACGATTCATACTCCTTAATCTTAATAGAAACACCGTAGCTTAGACATGATCCTTGTCTATTATTTGATGACAATTAACATTGGGAAAATATATTTAATAAGTTCAAGTGTGTGTACTATGAAAATATATTTTGAAGTTTGTAAGCATCGTGTTTCACAATCCAAACGTATATGAACTTATTATATACTTTCATATTTCATTTTATAAGTTTGAAATAATAAATTTACTTCGTTAAATACATTTAACATTTGATCTATTATGCGGTGCAGATCCAATACAATTCAACATTGGAATTTGGGGAGCTACCATTTTGTATGATAAGATGAGGAGTTCATTTATGGACCCTCTTGCAACAATGCTACATATCTAAATATACATTTTGTGGACTATTAGTTAAATCTGAATGGTTAGGATTTGATGTATCGGACTTATTATGAATATTAGGTCAAATCCAACATGCATAGCATTACATGTCAATATGTTTTTCATTAGACATGAAATAATTGAATTTGTGGTCGTGCATATGATGTTTGTTGTTGTCAATCAGCCTCGGTCCCTTCGATTTTCGAATTAGGAGAGATAATTTAGCAAGTGAAAGTGACTTTTGGTGGAAACAGATGTTGTTTAGTAGAGTGAGATAATGTAGCGTGCATGAAGATGAGATACCTAATTCCAATATAAGTACGAAGTTGTTAGAGGTTGACTATGGAGAATTTTATAATAAAGAGGTGCAGTATACTGAGAAGATTGAGGAAATGATTAGAACAAACATATTAGTTTCATTGTATCGGGGACTGAACTTATTAGATTGAAAGTATGAGCACGACCCATCATTAGGAGACAAGGTTTAGTTTGGTAACATAGTGTCTTGTTGTATCATTCTTATTAGTAGTCGTGTATTTTCAATTATTGTATTACTTTTTATGTAGTTCTGTTTATTTTTTATACTTTTTTTATTGAATTATTTTAAATACTTTTTTTTTAACGTCAAATATCTAACAAAAACAACATTTCCATCTCTAATGTAACGATAACTATATATACACTCCATCTCCCGCTAGATCCCTCCTTGCAATGGAAGATTATTAATTAACACGAAGTCATGTAGGGATAGAGAAGATTTGCTTAATTTAACACATACTTTGTGATTGAATATATGAATTTTTTTTTTGAATATAATCCTATTAAAATACTCGTAACACCTTGCACTTTTTTTTTCTTCATTTGTTTATCGAGTATTCATATTAAAAAATCTATTAATTTGAGTTTATGTTGGAAAACTTTATATTAAAGTAAAAGTATTTATATCATATTCGAATTTCAGAATCCTAATTCAAATATGAAAAAAAAATATTTATCATTTCTTATAATTTTTTAACACACTTTTTTTTTTGTTCCAAGCAAGTATCTATTCTTTAATCTTACACTTGAAAAAAAAGCATATGGAAAAAAAGATGCTGCAGTGCTGCTTCATGTTATGTGGGACATAATTTGTCGATAGTTTAAAAATTAAAAGTTTCCTTGGCTACCAGAAATTATGAAATTTTTTCAACAATGTTGAACTTTAGTTTGTGTTTGGTATAAGAAGAAATATTTTTATTTTTTTTAATGTTTTGAAATGATTAAAATATTTTAATAAAAATATGTAAAAAGATTTTTGGTAAAAAGAATGAAAAAAATATATTTCTCAAAGAGAATAGAGAAATGATTCCAAAATGACATTTACTTGATCACCATAAAAGGATGGAGAAAGATCAATTTATCCTCAAACTTTTTTTTTTTCAAATCAGCTCATTTATGCCTTTAATTATGTTTGGTCAAAATTATACTTGTCGTCTATGTTTCCGAACGACAATACTCTTAAACTTCATCTATAGATTAGAGTCTGACATGGTCTTGTCCACAATACAGTATAACGGGACAAAAATACCTTCCTCTCATATGTTGTTCTTCCCTTGTGCTCGCTAGACTAAATGGAACAAATATCATCTTACCATTACAAAAAGGGCCTAAAATATCCCTCACATATTGGAAATGGTCAAATCCTCCATCCACCTATTGGCTCCAATACCCTTCTCACCCACTATTGGTCCAAAATCCCCTTGTCGTCCACCTTTTGTGATTCAAAATTGAACCACTTAATTAACGGTTTTATATTTAAACTATGTAAAATATTTTTTTAATACGTGGTGCTCAACTAATTGTTATAATTTAGCTATTAGTAATAATTTTATAATCAAATCCACTACCCATTCATTACTAATTAACCCCCAAATTAATAAACCCGTCACATTATTAATGCACACAACATAAAAGCAACTAAACTGTCCAACTGAGTGTTTTTAAAATTTGAACGAAAATATCTATAGAGTAAATTATCATACATTCCAAAGTCCGCAATAAAAATACCGACAAACTTAAAAGTCTGACTATTCATTTAACTTATTCTTACGTCTCAATTATGGGATGTTACTTGAATATTTTTTTTTCAAAATAATATATTAAAAGTTTTTAAAACAAATCAGCAATATTTATAGAAGTTTATGGTTTTTAAAAAGTGCATGATTACTTCGGGATATCTTAATTCTTTACATTTTACTCATAAATTTCTAATTCAATCTGAAATAGAATCCTATTGACAGGTCCTCCTAAAAAGCTTCTCAACATAAATTTAATTGGGGCTTTGATTCGTACTCGAATAATTTGGATGTCATTTTTAGGAATCTATAATTTCATCGTTGTTTTTAGTAGTTTAATGACGATTTTGAATTATAATAGTTTAAATATTAATTGGGTGGGGTTTTGTTAGTATGAGTGGGTAGTGAAGTTTTGTTTTAAATGATACAAATAAATTAAATTATAACCATAGTTTGAGCATCAAGTATTCAAAAATATTTAAACTAGTTTTAAATTTAAAATCATAAATATTTGTCATTTTTGACTACAAGGGATGACAAGGGTATTTTGGGCCATAGGTGGGCTGAAAGGGCATTTTGGAGTCCGAATAGTGTGTGGAGGTGAAGTGTAATTTTGTACCATTTCAATACTTTACGGGTATTTTAGGCCATTTTCCGCTTACTTATTCGTCTTTGGTTGTTGTTCGGACTTCGAACTTCAATTTCAAATGTGTTGAAGTTTGTTTTTTGAGTTGGTAGTGTTGTCTTGAAGATCGAGTTCATTGTTAGAATTTGGGTTCACAAACTCACAACATAAAATTTTAATTTTTTTTTTTTGTGTTTTTCAACTTGTAGACCCCTTTCATACAGAAAAAAACCTTTTTTGAGGATTGCAACCAAATCTTCAATATCAATCTTCAACTTAAAAAACTCCCCTCAATTTGTTAAATGTCAATTTCCAACCCTAATGGCAATAGCTAAGCAATTTTTATAACATTTAGTTAAATCCTTCAAATTGCGCACTTCAAAAAAAGGTTTAGAAATTTCTTACCACATTCTTTCCAATGAGTAGCGTTTTCGAATTTCGACACAAAAAAAGACCTATCTAAAATATTTTTCACTCTCTCAACCTTGAGAATTGATTTTCAGCCTCGATAATATACATCAAACTCAATAATGAACTTGACCATTCACACACTACTTAATTGTAGATGCACTATTGCATTGTCCAAAACAGTTTTTTATTGCATGTATACAATTTGTACATACATATTTTTTCATTTTAGAAAATTAACATTGCTTTAGCCTTGTCCCTTATTTAGAAATGAGACTGGAGTGGAACGAACACTGGGGTCAAGCAATATAGTACCAAATGTTACATGAATGTACCATTTACAATTCAACTTTTTTAAATCTTTGGCCTTTCACAAGACATGTGGATTGCACTTACATCTTCTATCCTTCTTTGTTTCAAAAATAATGGTCTTCATATACTGCAAACCACAGAGTGTTTTGAGATTCAGACAATTGGTTTGGTAAGAATCAATTGGTAATACAATTATAATATAACGTGACAATTTTTACCAAACAAACATACGGTACATATTTCAAAACAATTATAATTCAATATATTTCCTACAATACTTATTTTAATACATATTACATTTTATCACAATCCGGCGATAAAGGATAATAAATAAAAAGTATCGCTAAAATCAAGTAATGATTTTTTAAAAGTATTTGTTCATGTAATTTTTCCAATTATAATATATCCCTTAAACGTTTATAATTACAAAAATCCCTAAACGGATACAATAATATAAGTGTTTGCTACATTAATTCTAATGCGCGAGATGCCAATTAAATCGTAAGTACATATATTACATTACATTATATATTAATCTGATTACATTTTATACATTATACGCTAATTGATGGCCGAGTACACTAATAGATGCGCGAGATACCTAATTTGGATGCGGCTAGGTACATTTTATACATGAATACCTAATTTGATGCGGCTAAGTAACATTTCGACATGATACACTAAATTGATGCGCTAGGTACATTTATACGATACCAATTTGATGCGTCAAGATACACTAATCTTGATGCTCGAAATACATTAATTTGATGACAGATACTTAATGTGATGCGGCCAAAATGAGAAATTTTGGAAAATTCCGTAAACTTATAGGGATAATGATAATATTACGTATAAGTTCAAATTTTTCATTCAAGACCCTTCAACATAATACCTTGGCTACTAAACATAATATGATAATCTTGTGTTGGTGAACTTTCATTTCTTGGGTAACAAATATTCATGTCAAATCTGAGAAGTAGACCGATTTGATATGAATTTAGTGCTCAATTAATGAGCCCAATATGAAAATGGTTATATTAAAATTTAATTTGCAAACTTATTTTTCAATTTTTTAGGAACTTGAAATAGTATGTTTTGTGTCAAACCAAACCTAATCAATCTTGATATGTATCTTCCATCAAATCAAATCCATTTGTAATAATCCATTTAGGGGTCAGGCTATTTTTTGAAAATTCGACTTGATCACCCAGACTTCGACTGCTTTTACATTGGTATAGTGATTTTATCAATTTTATTATTTATTTTTAAAAGAAACTGTTTTTTTTAAAAAAATATTTCGTTAATTTCAAATTTTCATATGACCTTTTTAAAATACAAAATTACTAGATAGATATTCTATATATTATACCTTATATAAGCTTTGAAATATATTCTACTTTTTAAATTGTGTCCAAAAGAATCCAAAACTAATGCAAAGACAGAAATCACATATTTTAAAGGTAAAATTATTAGGTGTTCCTTAAAGTTTATACTTTATAAAAATCCTCAAACTGATACAATAATCTAAATGCCTGCTCACTTTTGATGTGCGAGATCATTAAATCGTTAAGTAAAACTACATTATTTTTTATACCTGCTCACTAATCTGATGTACAGTTTTATACATGATACATTAATTCTGTGCGCGAAATGAGGGGATTTTAATAATTTGTAAAAATCTAATAGGGGATAATGATAATACGAGCACTTAAAGATGATATTTGGTTATTTTTCTAAATAAATAAATATAGCTTTCACCTTCTTCCTCTTTTTGTTCTCTCCCTTTTGTAATATTTTGGTCATTCTTGCTCTTGTATTTTATATGTCGACATTTTGTTTTAGTATTGTATTTTCCCAACTATTCTTTTTTTGTATTTACATATTTTTTGAGGTATTATTCGAATATAAATTATTATAATGTCATCATATTTGTATTTAGTAATATCCTCTTTCATCCGGTCCTCCTTTACGTTTAGTAGTTTTTATATTTTTGAAGGTGTCGTGTGTATTGTATTTGTTGATAATTACCCCCGACAAGGATTTATTAGATAAAAATACTTAAATTGAGATAGTATTTTAAATTAATTACCTATCTAAGATAATATTACTTATATTTGAGATAAAAAGAAACTAGCAAATTAAATTTACATAATTTTCTTATCGTTATCGAACTAAATCTTAAATATAATTAAATATTCTCCTTTTTTTAAATTTTTAATCAACACAGACATTCTACACTATTTTTGACATATAGATTAAAGATAAATTTAGAAATTATCCCATGATCTACATATTATTCAACAATATCGGCATAATTGACAGAAATAACCTTATAATCGTCATCCTTTGGACGTGCTTCATCAATTTTCATTATTTACTTAACATTTTCGTTGAAATTCCATAAATTTCAAATTATGTCTGAAGTCTTTTTTATATATCTATATATATATATATTTATCTGCCAATTACATGATTTTTTAAAATTATTCAAAACTCAGCAAATAAAAAAAGATGGAAAGTAATTTGAGAATAATCAGCTCCAATTGGAAAGGATATTGTGGACACAATAGAAGGAATCATTTGAAGCATTTATGTTATCAACTTTAATTATTTATATAAAGGTTTTTAGTATTGAACGTATTATGTTTTTTCAAAGTTATAAATTCTTACTTCATAAATTTAAAGTTCGAATGATTTAGTATGGAAAATATAAAAATGAAACCCTAAAATTTATATTTTGTATTTGTGATAAAGGAAATCATGTATATTTCATTCACCTATTATCCAACTCTTATATATGATGAGATCATGCAATGTCCGGGCAGATTAGGCCTTTCGGTTTTAGGGTTCATCTGATTCATCAGTTTCCGACCAGAAAGTAATCTATATATGTATATAAAGATATCACCATGTCTTCCATCATTTTTAGGGGTGCTATATTTGCATGTCGGGCCGAAAAATATTAATAGGTTTTATCTAAACCATAACTTTGACATTCATATGAAATTCAGTGTAAAATTTTACAAAAGAATCTCAAATTTCAAACGTGGGCCACACAAAAATTAGCATAGAAGGAGTTGTTGTATTGTTTATCGTTCGTCCTTGTTTGTATTCCAAACTCTAGCTATAAGTATCAAACCACATCAACAGTTGATTTAATTAATTTAGGTTGCAAATCAATCGAGTTCAACAATGGCAATTTTAGAGCAACAACTTTGTGTGATAAGATAGGAGTTGATTTATGGACCATCTAGCAACAATAATATGGAATCGAATCATTTTTTAAATATAAAGCTGAATCTGAATGATTAAGATTTGATTCATCGAAGTTAATATTACTATTATTATTATTGGTAATGTTATATTATAAACTAAGGGATAATCTGCAAATGGATTGCTACCACCGATTAGGAAAATGGGAATTAATACATGTGTGCCACTGGTCTCGTGACCAGTGGATTCAATTGTTAATGATAGTGGGAATTAGGATACACTAATGGTAAGGCCCTGCATGTTTCATGTAAGTTGGGTAAATTTTTTATTCTTTTTCTTAAAGTTGTCCTATTACGTAATTAGATATTAGGTGTGTTGTAGTAGTGGAATACTATTAAGTTATGTTAATTGGAGGAACTAAGATTTACCCCTAGGTTTGAACTTTAGTAAATTGGTTGTAGAATTAGATGAGTTTTTGGGTCTAGGCTAGACATAAAATAAATTTGAGTGTTTATAGACTCGTCAGCTTACAAGTTAACATATACTCGATAGATTGGAGAAGTTCAGAGGCAATAAGGAAAGGAAAGGCATTGAAGGACTAGTTTCTTGACTTCGATTCTTCGGTGGAAGTAGGTTATGGTTTATTTCTATTTGATAGATAAACTCTAAATAGCGATTGATATGTATTGAGTGATTTGTAAAGTCCCCTATGTACTTGATTGTGTGGTTGTATGTTTTGACATTGTGTGTTTTTTGTGGTTGCCTAAAATTATGAAGTGTTGAATTTCTAATCTTGAACACTCTCTATTAAAATGACGTCAGTGATAAAGAAGGCTGGCTGAAATACAATAATGAATCATTGGATTGGGAGTGTCACGTTCCGACAACTGTATTAGGGTATCGAGTGTCCACGTTCCGACACAATGACATAAAGACAAGGAATCTTGAAGTCACTTAAAGTATTGTAGTTGATTTTATATTATTATCATTAATATTGATTTCTATTTTTGGAGTTTTACCGATATACCTCCTCATACGTTTCCTTGTACTGACGTGTCTCCTACTTGTATTTTTCTTCTTGTTCTTTTGTGAGTGCAGCAAGTTACCATCCGACTTCGACTCGCCCTCAACTCTAATCAGTCTCAGGCACCGCAAGTCAGGTGAGCTATTGATTTCTAGCTCGTCTGGATTCTCTCATTCACCGTCTTGATGTCTTTAATTTTCGACATGGACCATCTTTTTACTTATTTGTTTTCTTAAATTTCTTCGACTTGCTAATTTGAGGATAGGTGTTTCCCTTGATGTGATGACTTCCAGATTTTGGGGATATAAGTGTTACTTGAGAACTTATTTAGGGTGTTACATTAGTAAGTTTTTGGGGAAAAAAGAATCTTTCGCATATTTTATTATTCATAGTTGACCTATTTGTAAATGTTGGGTTTAGATTTGTTGGTTCGCTCACCTAGCAGGTTAAGTGGGGGTTGACACTCACGATTCGTTTTGGGTCGTGACAATTACTTCTATTTCAACTATCACATTTACCACCTGTATAAATATCCGTTAAAAGCCTGTAAACATATTACTCTAATAACTTTTAATTAATATCTGCACGATTGACACCTTATGATTATCTTGCACATATGTTTCCGTAAAGTATTTTTGTTGATTGACGAAAACGAATCCTTATAATGTTATTTTATATACATTATTGTTTTTTCCTTGTTTTTACCTCCTTATATTTTTTGGCAACTCATTTACTGGTGTTACACTTTGTTTTTATGCTTGTTACGTACTGTTTCAAATGTATCGTAAGATATATATTATTATCGACTATATCAATTTTAATAAATCCATAGTGTCTAATAAATGATATTATTCTGCTGATCCATACACAACATGCTCTAAAAACGACGTTTCTTATCGTATTTTAATTACTGACAACACTTTTGACACTTTTAATTTTTTAAAAAAATGTATAATTATCTTTATACCATCTTTTTTATTAAATCAACAAATTTTAACTATTTTATCTCTTTTCATTAAATATGCATATCCAATTAACCACACTACATAAGTAGAATATTTTGTTTTGAAGGCATTTTGTAATTTGGTATCGTCAATGAAAACATTTGAAATCTATTACTTAAGTAAATTTGGGCGCCTATTTCACATTGGATAGTGGAGTTAATTTCCTTTAGTCTAAAGCTAGTCTTTGTAATGTACCTTTTTGTTTTCCTATAACTCGATTTGTGGATTTATATAAATTGAAACGAGAATAATATATCAGATTTTAATCGTTATAAAAAACACTTTTTGGAGAATTTCTTAGGGAATTTCTCATGTTATGTTTCAATCAAACAATCAATCAATTTTGTAAGATGTGCACGAGTCATAATGACGTGACCCACCGAACCTCGCCAGCCGATTTAATTTTGTTTCAATTAATTGTCATTTTATTCGAATTATTAGAATATAAAATTCTTTTTTTCTAAAGTTAGCGTTGAAAATTATAATTTGTTTTTACATATTAAAGTTAAATAAATATTTTTCCTATAAGTATCAAAAAAATTACATAATAATACAATTGAGTGAATACCATAATATAAATGAATCTTAATATAATTAGATCAAATGTGAAATGAACTAAAAAAAAATTACAAAAATAGGCCCACTCCATCAAGTAGAAAGTGACCCAAATGAACAGACACGTGCATTTTAATTCGGAGTATTTAGATATTTTTTTCCTATTTTTATTCCTCGATTTCGTTAATTATTAACTTATAAATTAATTATTTAATTGTTTAAAATTATATTTCCACTGTTAGTATGGATAATTAATGTTGAGGAATTTTAATATTTATTACTTAAGACAATTTGATGAATCTTCATACTCTCCATTTTAAAAAAATGTTTCTTTTTATTCTATTTTCAAAAAGAATAATCTTTTTCTTTTTTTAACGATTTTTCAGTTTCAATTTTTTCCACGTGACTATTGAAGGTCCAAAGATTCAAAAAAAATCTTTTTATACGTATAACCTAATTTAATTTAAGATTCACGACCTTCAAAAATCTGCTATATAGTCCTGAATTCTATATAAATTAACATTAAATTATCTTTATCAAAACTATTAAGTATTAAAATTTTGATTCTCTATATCTAGAACAATTAGAATCAATTGTGTCCTTTTTTTTGGGGGGGGGTGAAATATCTTAAGTAAGTACTCAAACACAGCACGGTTTTCAACAGTCATTCCAAGTCACAAAACGCCAGATTTTTTCACATTGGCACAATTAGCTTCTTTTTTTTTTTAATTTTAATATATATATAAAAAAGCTGATCGGCGATTACAAGTCCATTGAGAAATAGGTCTTTTAATATAATATTTTTCATAAATTTAAATTTGAGATCTCTGATTAAGCAAATAATTTCATAAGTATAGCACATCTATGTTGATTTAATATATTTTTTTATTCTCGCACCAATAGATTTATTATAATAAATTATTTCAATTATCGTATTTTATATTCGTATTATTAGTATTCAATATTCACTTTTTTAACATTTATTTGAAGTGTATCTTATTTCATTAATTGTAATTTTCTTTATATTCATTTCAGATATGTTTTACTCAAGCTGGAGATTCTATCGAATGTAACGTTTTAACCTATATATAACAGGGATAAATTGTGTGTACACTCACTTGAATAAATTAATTTTCGTAATAATAATAAGAATAAAACTTATATTATGAAATAAAAATCATCGTTAATCCACGTGCTTTTTTTTTTTTGCTTTCTTGTGGTGTGAGTAGAGAAGAAAAACCGTGGACTGTGGTGGAGTCTATAAAAATAGTTTAGTTTTATAACAATATTATATTATTTTCAGTGGCATACTTTTCTTAAACTTAAAGTAAGTCATTTACAAATTTGCCCTTTCCTCAATAAATTTGAAAGAAAAAAACGAGAACAAGTTTCTTCTAAAAATGGACGGTTCCGGATGTCAAGTTCAGCTCCGGTGGGTAAAATTGGAAAGAAAAATATGTGGAGAAAATAAGAAGGAATTAAATGAAGACTCTATGCAATCACCTTCTAATTCATTGATCTCTTCTACTCATCACTTCAGGTTCGCGTTTTCTCTTGTTATTGATTCTGACTTTACATTATACATCATGTCAATCAGACACACCGAAGTGAACAGAGAAGTGGCTGTTGACCTCATAACTATTAGTACCATTTTGGTAACTTTTATTAACGTAGACTTAATCCTTATACACAGGCAGTGAAATTACTGATTCATATGACTTTATAATGAATGATCTTGAAAAAACTCTTATAATAATCAATTTTATTGATATATGCGAGAACCACAATGGGATTGCAAGATAAAATAGATGCAGCATAAAGTATATAAAAAGTTCGAAATGAGAATTGGAAAAAAAAATATCCACTTGGAAGATTAAGTAGGCTTCGTGGTAGAAAGAGGCCAATCCTCCACTTCAACTAATGTGCCTAGCCGCAAGTACAGAGTCATCATCATCACACACCTCAGATCCATTCCAAGCAAGGACCCAAATATGGTTGTTGTTTTAATAAATGGCCTTGGATAATATCGCCGACTTTTAATAACATCATTCGCATTGTGCCATGATGAAGGTGTTTGAAGTTGTGGTCTACAAACTTACAAACTAAATGAAACTCTATCTGCCAATTTCGTCATGAACTAAGTATGATTTTGTATTCTTTCTTCGAATAATAAGTTTCTCTTTGATATTTAATCGTCAACATATTTCGGTAGGATAATTTTTGTCTTTATAAGTTTTCCTCAACTATTCATTCTAATCCTATAGCAATCAATTTTCGATATTATTATCTATCCTTTATCGCTCAAAAATTAACTCCTATCAATTGTGATAAATTTTTTATTGTTTCTAAACGAGCATATTTTCATCAGTTCAATCAAACACTAAAAAAATCATTTCTAACTTATTTTCAGAATTGACTTAGATCGTATTAAATACATCATGAATACATTTGTCTATTGTTTAAAATTAGTAATTCAATAATTATGAATTGAATTTCTTTGCCTAAAAACTATTTGTACAAAGATTAGAAAAATGCTGATAACTTTTGTCACTATTGTTTTTAATTTGTAGATCAACATGAGTTCAAAACAATGGCATGTAAGCTGCCAAATTTATGTGATAGCTGAAGGAATTACTTCATGGAACATCACATGACCATGAATTGGAATCGCCAATTATATTTATTGGGATTATATAGTCGAATCTGAAATTAATTATTAAATTTTATGATAGATTTCTATCCTACCACACAAGTCAAAATCCAAATATGATAATTAATTCATCTTATTATTTCCCGTAACAATCAAAATTCATTCATTTAATGTTAACATCTTTATTTTAAATTAAATAAGATCAAATATCTCTCTTTAGTCTTCAAATAGGGTCATTACCATAATAAAATAGACAAGCATATTGATTTATCATTAATTCATAATCTTTTTTTACAAAAGCATGTTAAATTTATTGGTAGAGTCATTGATGCACCAAAATAATTAAAATAATCTTTGTGGCTATAATCTACACCACCCCATTTTATTATTGCAACGCTACAGCGCTAAAATCACTATAAAAACAAAGTGTATCGAGATACTCTAATTATTGCCGTTGCCTCGTTGAATTTAACTCAATTTATTTTGATTCGCTTATAATTAATTTAAATTTTAAATAAAAATGTAGAGCATTGAATCCAATACAATTGCAATTAATCATCGTCCAAATATCAACCCGATTACGAGTGTGGCACGTACATCGCTGTATACACTATTAAAAAAGTGTACCAGAGACTCTAATTTAGTGCCTTTTTATTAAATAATAATAATAATTAAATCAATTGAAATAAATAGGCGCAGAAAATAAGAATTTGATAATCAACAAGCTTATAATTAAGCTTTCTAGTTTTGATGGTATAAAATTTCAATCATCATGCCTTAAATCATAAAAAAAATGAATATAATTTTAAGTATCAAAAAAAATAAAAGCTTTTCTCATACACACATTTGGCGTACTGTGTCAGAAGGTGTCCTAAGATTTTATAATTTCATCATTACTTTATATAGACTATAAAATATTATTTTTTTTTGAGATAATAATTATCGAAGAAATTGATCTTTTCGTATGTGTGAGATCTGAAAGATAAAATAACGATAAAAGAAAACGATATGAATCAAAAGAACGGTAGCGATCACGGAGAGTAGTTTGGGATCATTTTGAACAACTTGATCATCAATTGCTCCTTATATCATCATCATGTCATTCGGATAAATAGAAAAAAAAAAAATACAAAGATAAAGAAAAATTGAGATCGCGCAAGTGTAAAAGAGTGAGTACAAGACTTTACAGAATTGGGAATTTCTAGGATGATAATAGGATATGGAGCCCCTAATTAGATTACGGCCCCTCTTTTTTGATGGTTTTGGCCATACTCCCACCAAAGTCCAAAAGCCCCAATTTATTTTACTTGGTTTCACTTTAATATTTTATTTTAACTTGTTGATGTGATTTCGAATTTCACTACTAACATATCGCGTAGATTCTAGGTGTTCTTTGATAGAGTCTCTGCTCAGAATAATCATAGACGTATGAATAGAAGAGCTCATATGTAGGTAAACGAACAATAGATAGTACCAGAACAACAAAATTCATTTTATAACCAGGGCCAACTCAACTACATAGCGCCTAAGCGAAATGAAGAGAGGCCTTAATATTTTTTTTGTTTTCATCAAAGACTTTTTATTTAAAATCTACGTTTTGTAGCTATTTTAGATGGAAGTCATATGTAATTTTTATAATCATTAATTTAATAAATTCGTTTGTCAAAATGGTAATATAGCTCAATTCATTCATATCTCTCTTCAGACATTGTTGATCCGGTAAAGAATAGTTAAATCAATTTTAATTCGAAAAAAGTTCGTGTCGCTGAGGTACCGTTTTAAGAACTGATAAACCATTATTCTATAAGAAATATGATGTGATTTGGACAATTTATAAAGTCCTTTTTATTGATTGAATATTCTTCGTTAATCATTATCTTCTACTTGTATTATTTCCTTGAGGACTTTTAATTCAAAAGTATAAATTTAACCCTCAATATCAAATACCACTAATTACATGTTAAAGAAAGTTCAAGTTTAAGACAACGATTTTAAAAAGTCTATCATCTAGTTGTCTCAATATTTTACCACTAACTAAGAAACAAAAATATTTTCATTGCTTCACTTGGTTGGAATCCTATTTTGAAGTAAAAAATCGTTTGATCTACCCACATATATAAATATAAACACTAAAAGATTCTCACAGGGACTTTGTGATTTCGCTATTCAGTATTTTCAATCACATCAATGCTTCTTATAAACTTCAGCTTTATTTTTGCATCTCAATATGCAATTTCGCAGAAATTATAAACACTCATTAACTATAATTTATTTTTTAAAAAAATAACATAGGTAAATAATTAATTTTAAATAATTGAGCCCCAAAATATATAAAGCCCAAGCGATGACTTTAGTAGCCTGAACATTTTAAGAACAACCCAGACTACAGACAACTGATATCAACAAAAGTTAAAGAATAAGAACACAAGCATGAACTATTAAGTGCTAATTAGAAAGTGCTAGCAAGTGCATGTACTACAAAATACAAGCAGATGGACACACTAGTACCAATTAATTTTATATCTTCATTTATTTATTTCATATCTTTTTATCTAAGGTTAGTTCTTCTATAAAGTCGAAATGTATATGTCTTATTTTGTTAATCACTCTTTTCAATACTTTTTGATAGAATTTTTACCTCATCCTATTTATTCATAGTTAACCTCTCACATCTCCGTATGGAAACATCTGTATGCGATTATCTCATGCTCAACCTTGCTTATTATCTTGTCTTCAATCAAAATCACCTCATTTAATCATACCCTCTTCTATTAAACCCACACGTCCATCATAGAAGCTTTAGTCGATTACTTTCATTTTTAAATGGTGAAAGTTTGACTTCAATTTTAAATACAATAATTTACACTTTATACGTCATATTATAAATGTCAATTTGAATGAATGTGGGGTTAATTAACTCGTTTTTTTAAATATAAATATATTTAATAAAGAGATAGTGTCCCCAGGAATGTAATAAAAGAGACCCACTGTTGGGAAAACGCGACAACAACAAAATCATATATGGTAAAGTATGGAAATAAAATTGGGAAAATAATGACGACCAAGGAAATTTTACTGGAAACCCTTCTGGAATAAGGGAAAAAACCACGACTAAGAGGAGCAATTGAGAGTACTATAGTAAGGAATTTTACACTGTTTATTCACGAATACAACTCAAAGTTGACTACTACACACTCAAAAGAGAACACACTCTTGTTTTCCGTCTTACTAAATATCTCTCATACTCTATTTTTCTTCACGACTATTTCCTTGTATAGTCTAATGGAATACCTCACTTTGCTCTCAAAATGTTTTTTCTCTCTAACTCTGGTGTGTTCTAACAAATGAGCAGACTGCCTATTTATAGAAGGATAAACCATAACCGATGTCACTATGCCATATGTAAACCATGAGCAAGTCAAAATGGTTGCAAATTTACCAATTTGCCAACTCCAACTCCTTTTCTTTTCAACTCCAATTACTATTCCGTTTTAAACAATTGCTTGTACGCAATTGAGTAGCTATCAGTTTGACTAAAAAATGGGATGGATTCCACAAATCTTCCCCCGCCATCCCCCATTTACTGGAAGAAGGTATCTTCACGTTCTTTAGAGAAGAGCTCATACGCCACAAGTTCTTCTTTGCATAACTCGAACTTGTCTTTTGGTATCCATCTTGTCAGGCCTATCTTAAAGGATTTTCACTTGTGTGAATCTTTTTGACGTGAAATGATTCATCTCCACTTTTTCTCACGAATCCATGATACTACGTCAGGATGTGTTTTGTTCTTTTGCATGGTACATGGAGTTCTTTGCTCAAGGCCTATTGCACTCTGACTGTCACACCCAATAACAATATACCGCCAATCTGATTCAACGCAAGCTCTTGAAGAAATCGCTTTAGCCATATCACTCCTTGCCAGGCTTTCAGTAGCCGCAAGTACCAGCTTCATTTTAGATAGTGACACACATTTCTGCACGTTGACTGCCATTATATAGCTCCCCTGAAAAAGTAAACATATCCATAGTGGATTTTCTTTTTTAAAGGTCACCTTGCCATATCAGAATCTGTATAGCCTTTCAAGATTGGATTTGATGCTCCAAAACACACAGCATTCAGCTGAGCTTCCTCTAAGATAGCCTGGGTATCCATTTCAACAGGTTCCCAAATGCTCTTTTCCCGGATTTTTTTCGAGAATCTACTGACAACACCAATGCGTGAACAATTCAGGTCTAAGTGCACCCCCTTGCATACATTAGACTCCCGACAATACGCTTAACGGATGAAAATGGAAACTTTGGGCCTGTTTTCTCTTTTTCCTCCCTAGCTTTAGGAACAACATCTCGTTGCTCAACGTCATAATGACCTATCAAGAGGATACTAACATGCTTGAATTCTTCATAGTGAGCGCTCCAGTAACTCGTTCAATGTACTTCTTCCTGGGACAAATAAATCTTCCTTTTAATCTCTAAGACGATTACTTCTCAATCCCAAATTTGCTTGGCAGACCCAAGTCTTTCATAGAAAAAGACTAACACAACTCTTTCTTTGCTCGTCAATCTTGAATATTTTTTGGCCCACAACAACATATCAAATCCCACACACCAAAAGGATGATAAAATCTGGTCAGCAAAATTTTTGTACCAATACGCATTATCATAAGAAGTCTTCTTATAGCCCTGCTCCCCCATCAGATTCAAACTTTTTGTACCACGGCTGGGAGCTTGGTTTCTTAAGCCATAGAGACTCCGTTTTAAGTTTGTCATCAAAATTTTTCTTTAACCATCTACTTGAAACCCTCAGGTTGCCATATACTAAATCTCTCTTCCAGGTCACCGTGAAGGAAAGCCGTCTTCACATCCATCTTCTGCTCAATCTCGAAATTAAGACTAGCATCCAAACCTATAACTGTGCGAATCGAGACATTTTCACAACCTTGAGAAAATATTTCGTCAAAGCAATAACCTTTCCTTTTGACCGAATCCCTTAACAGAACCAACCTAAGCTTTGTCCTGGGCTTCAAGTTGTGTTCCCGTCAACTTTAACTTTGAACACCCACTGTTCTTCAGCTCTCATGCCCGTTCGGGCAATGTTACCAACCCTCATAAGTGTGGGTCTCATATGCAAAGCCCTTCATCCGCTTGCATGGCTGTCAATCCATTGTTTCTTTGCTCTCTTCCCATGCCTCCTCATAACATTCAGGTTCTCCCTCTCTCCCCCGTCAGTGAGTAACACATACTCTTGGTGAATAACGGGGAGGAAGGAAACCGCTTCTGTGGACCGTCCGCAGCGGATATTTGATTCGTCCACGAACTCATGAGCAACAGGAATCATCAATAACAATATCATTGTTATTATACATCAACAATGTTTGATTTTTAACATGATTATGGCGTCACCATGATTATCAAACCCAATACATTCATGCACACTTGTGTGAGGAACTTCATCATGATGGACTATACCATCAAATTTGAAGATTCTACCTTCTCTGCTTTGTCCAATATCTTCCATTGTTTGATTCTCCATAAAATAATATCACGCTTCTCACAAGTTTTTCTTTTCAATTGGATCATATAGCCTGTAACCAAATTCATCTAGCATATCATGAGATGCATTGCCTTGCTGGCATCTACTTTTGACCGTCTCATCTTTCGGCACATGGCAAAAGCTTGCAACAATACTCTCGACATGTTCATAGGACACATCCTTCCATACTCAAAACACTATTTGGTTACATACTTTGCAAAGCAACAGCAGGAATAGATTAATAACTGTGCAGCGTTCAATAAAGCCTCAACCCCAAAATATTTTGGCACTTTGCTTCATAACGCAAACACTCACTCTTTCCATCAAGGTCCGTTCATCCTCTAGCCAAACCATTAACTGAGGAGTCTTTGGAGGAGTCTTCTGGGTCTATACCTTGATTCCTTGCATATTTCGTCAAATTGTCGCACAATATTCACCACCATTATCAGTACGAAACATTTCAATTCTTTTCCAGTTTTCTCTTCAACTGAGCCTGCAAGCTGCTTAAAGACAACTAACACTTGGGGAGTCCTTAGTCTTCAAGACATAGACCCCAAGTTTTCTAGAGCAATCATCACTGAAAGTGACAAGTATAGTTCACCACCCAATGTCCTTTGTCTTCATTCTGACCACATAAATCAGAGTGCACTAACTCACGCAACCGGCTTTCTCGAAGGATGGTAGGGACTTAAAGGAAACTCTATTTTGTTTACCATCCAAGCCAGTGCCACATTTTTCTAATGTACGCACTTTGGAATTTGCCAATAATTCTTCTTGGCTAAACATTACGTCCTTCTCGCTAATTGGCTAAGCGCTCTTTTGCCATAATGTTTAAGAGCTATCGCTCTCAACTCATTCACCATATCAACCCAAGCCAGAGGCCCGTATCCATATAGACCACGACGACGTTTGTTACTACGAGCCACAACCCGGAACCCTTTAATGAGCTTACCATTTTCCCTCACCGTTGTAACTAACATAATCCTTCATCATCTGAAAACACCCCAGAAATTATGTCAGACGAACATCAGGATCATGTTTCACATTGTTCAAAACTAGTTTATTTCCGAACACTAGTTTCCAAACAATTGTACCATACCAACCACCCTAGAACACAGTCTCATTATTCCCATACTCAACGGTTCCAAATCACCAGGATGTAGGAAAGAAAATCCTTCCTTGATTCACATGATATCGTCCCCCCGGACAACGTCACCCTACCAGTTTCCACGAAGCGACCCCGCTTGACGCATCCAAGCAATATTTATCATGTTTTGCATCAGAACGGTAAACAAGATCTGTCGGTGGTGACGTTGGGCGGGCACTTTTCATTGCCATCTTCTTTCCGTTTCCTCTTTGTTTTTGTTCTCACCTCTTCAAACTTCCTGCAAACTTCTTGTGTGCCCTTTGCAATGCCACAATGATAGCACTCAATATCCTTAAGTCTGCCTTGAAGTTTGCTCCTATTTTGTCTCTAATCTGAGAACTACGAGTTTTATTTCTCCCCCCCTGGGCCAGTTATCTAGGACATGTCCGACGAAGAGGAACCTTGATTTTCTCTTCCTACATCTCTTCGTTCAAGACACTACTCTTGGGCTGAAGCCATAAGATCCACACCATCCTGGATCAGATTTTACCAGGACGTTCTAAATGTTTCCCCATGAATCTGGTAGGGGCACCAATAAGTAAGCAAGCCTTGAATTTCTTCATCGAAATTTGATCCCATATCAATAATTTGTTTCATAATCACCCTGAAAATTATTCAGATGGTCTGTCATCGGATAACATCATTACTTTCAACTCAACATCTGCTTATTAAGAACATTTGTTGTTGCCAATCTTTTCGAGCAGACAACTTTCAATTTCAGATGCGCCCAAAGGGTTCGAGCATATGTTTTCTGTTTTCGTCTCCCGAGATGTGTTCAACCATTCATCGTCGACCACCCATTGCCTAAATGAATCCACAAACCTTCTATGCAACAGATTCCAACTCTCATCGGTCAATTTCGAGGCTTTAACCAAGTGGTAAATACTGGTTTAGAAAATTCTGGACTAGAAGCAGATCTTTTCCAATTTTTCCCTTCCCATGGCATAATTTAACACCATTCAAAGTAACCATTCTCTTGGGTTGGCTTCCATTTTTTTCCCCCAAAAATATCGTTATCGCAAATCAAAGTACATCTTTTCTGATGTGGGAAGTTCAACTTTGCTGCAGACCACAGAGCAATACTCCAGATAAACTTGGTCTTTGATTAACAGTTTGTGGAAAACGCTGACAAACACAAAAATATATATGAGATGGTAAAATGATGGAAAATAAATGGGGAAAATAATGACACCTCAAGATTTTACGTGGCAACCCTTCTGAATAAGGGAAAAACCACGGACTAGAGGAGCAATTGATATACTATGGTAAGGAATTTTACACTGTGTAGTCCGAATACAATACTCAAGTGACTACTACACACTCAAAAGGAACAACCAACTCTTTTGGTTTTCCGTCTTAACTAAAATAATCGCTCATACGCTATTTTTTCCTCACAACTATTTTCTTGTATGTCTATGGAATACCTACTTTGCTCTCAAAATGGTTGTTCTCGCTCATCTTGTGTGTTTCTCAAATGAGCAAGATGCTCTATTTATAGAAGGATAAAACCATACTATTTCACTAATGACATATGTAAACATAGCAAAGTCAAAAATGGTTGCAAATTCTTACCAATTTTGCCAACGTACCAATCTTTTCTTTCAACTTTTTCAGACGCTCCAATTACTTTCCTTTTTAACAATTGCTTGACCATTGAGTAGCTAAAGTTGACTAAAAAGGGATGGATTCATCAACACTCCTACACAGTATGTTGCTACATGATATCAGAAAGAACGATATACAGAAAATAGGAAGACATGGGGGGGAAGGAATCCAGGCCGAAGGGTGAATTTAGCGTAAGGGACGAGGCAAGGACGGGGACAAAAAAAAAGGACACGCGGACTTGTGTTTTTTTTGACTAGTGAAAGTTTACTGGTTGGCAAGAGAATTTTAGATAGCTTAATATGCGATATGAAATTATGAATGAACTAGTGTTACACTTATAATTTTCAGGCTATTTCATATCATGAGACGGAAATCATATTTTTTTCAAAAATCCTGATTTGAAAATTTTTAAAAGATAAATTGACTCGCAAATTTAATCTTTTATATTTATATTGTATTCTGTAATTTCTATATTTTTTTTTACCAAATTTGGTCCTTAATTTCATTTTTTTTTATTTATACGTAAAAGAATGCCTAATGCCATTTCGGCTAAGGTCCACTCTATATATTTATTGACTTATTTCAAATGATTTATTCCTTTTTCTAATTTTTTTATTAGATTGACGCTGCCATATTCATTCTTTTAATTGACAAAACTTACAAAAGATTATAAATGTGTTTTGTACAATCAAATATATAACAAAGGAGGCTAACTAGAAATTTCTACACACTACAAAGAGGGTCCAAGATAAATTTATTTATTCTCTACTATGTTCTATAAATATTTAATTAAATATATAAAGGGAGTGATGCCCCAAATACCCCCTGTCCAAATCTCAGACACACACTTATACTATACTAAGGTCCTATTCCCCACCCTCCGTGCACTATGTTATATAATTTTTTAACCCCTTTTCGACCACACGTGGCACTATCTGTGGGCTCAACGATGGGTTGACCTTGTTTTTTTTAAACTAATGCACGTAGGGCTAAAAAGGGATAGAAAATACTTATAAAATATTTATGAGTTTGATAAGGACCTTAGTAATAGTATAAGTGTGTTCTGGGATTTCGGACATAGGGTGAGGGGGTACTTGTCTTATCCCAATATAGAACATTGAATCTTAGAAACAAGTCTCTTAATATAATTTTTAAGAAATAACATAAAAATCACATATTTTTCGGACTATACTATATAATTGTGAAAAAGTGTGATACATAAATACTAACGATATTGGGAGTGATGAATTCAAATAAGTCTAACGATGTTGATCCTTTTTCTTCTGATTTTTGTTAGCCCTAATCGAACACAAGATTGACGTATGCAGTGATTTTAATTTCCATCAATGATTTTTTGTCATTTTTTGCATGTGTACAAACGTAGAGTTGCTCTTATTATTTGTTTCATATTATTTTTTTGATGTTTTTTTAAAAAAATAATAAGATGAAAAGCTCTAATTCATTCATATGAGTCTATTTTTTTGGTCCTAATCATAAGACTTGGGGTGACAATGAGGTTATGAGATGACATGAAACTGAGTAAAAGATTTTTTTTTCCTAATTTTATTAATATTCATGTCGATGATGTGAAAAAATAATTTAATGTTTTATTTCCTAACAAAACAAAAAAATAACTATACATTGTGCACATAAACCACCTGCTCCACAAGTTTTTTAAATGTTGTACCAATTAATAACATAATATTTTTTTCCATCTCAAAATTATTTAGAGAAAATTGTATATGAATAGCAAACGTATTAATATTAATTCAAATTAAATATTATAAATAATATTTTAATTTATGCACCCTATAGAAATTATAGCTATTTTTTTTTGTCACTATCCTTGGTGTAATCTCGTTTCGCCACTCTCGTTTGGTTGACCATTCAGCGCTCACCTCGTCTCGCTTTTAGACAACCAGAAATGTATAAGAGGAAATTGTTATAAATACATATATTTTCAATTCACACCTCTCCCAGATCTCGCCTCGCCACTCTCCCTAATCTTTGCTCGCTACCCTCGGCCCTCTCCTCGACGTTATACAAACAGAAATGAAATGTATAAATTTCGTTTCGTTTGTATAAAGCGAGAGAAAATTGTATATTACACATGCAAATAATATATTTCATCCTATACAGTATACAATAAAAAAAGATACTCCCCTGCCCAATTCTTTTGGCCTTTCTCTCTTTCTCATTTATACAAATTCAAATTGTATCTAATTTCCCTCTCTTTCTCGTTTATCAATTCTCTTCAACTTATATGTATAGCGAATTATACATATATATGTGTTTATTATGGAGCGAATTAGCAGCAAACTTTATTATAACATACAATATAAATTTTTATTTTGCTATATGTGAAAGTTTTCAAATTATCTATTGTGTGCTTGTTTAGTATGACATCTCAACAAAAAATCTTAATTAGAATGGAGTATTTTTGTAAAACTATCTATTTACTACTTCTACTATTTTAAGATAAGATCTATATGTAATTAAATATTTATTTTATTGCGTTATTCATAAGTCCTTCAAAAACAATACTATTCAAAATGAAAATGATGAAAAATAATTACTTTTATCAAAAAGAAAAATCCAAAATACAAATATTTGATACAATAATTTTAAAAATTACAACAAAGAGTTTGAGAAACACAAATACTTAGAAATTTTGAAAGTACCTCAAATTCAATGCTCAAAGAAGCAAACAAAGGCCGTTAATATTTTTTTTTAAAAATAATTATTATATCAACTTGCGTTAACTTTTAAAGTTAAAGTGAATAAAATTATTTATTACTAATTTTTTTTTAAAGACAAATGTAAAGACTTGGATACTTATGCGGGGGAACAAGAAGAACATTCATGTAATTTAAATTTATGAGAATAAAAAAGTGACAAGTAAATTAATCGCTAATAACTTCCTCATATAATAAAAACATTATCAAATTCTTCAAATTAATATTTCCTCTAATTTTCTATATTTTTTGACCAAATTGCCCTTAATTCAGTTTTTTTCGTCTGCACAAAGTAAAATCTTGGTCCACTCCAGCTATAAATATATACAAAAGATTACATTTTTTTTTATTTTGTTTAATTTGACGATGTTATTGTCCTTTTATCTATTGAACTATAAAACTAAACGTATCGCAATAAATATTTCAAGATTATTTTTTCTCAAATTAAAAAAGTCAACATTTTTTGAAATATATTATGAGAAAACCACTGCGATACTAATTAAGATGTTAGTTTATAGATTCAAAGTCTAATTATATGTTGGCACTTTTTGTGGTAGCCTTGACCTAGTCGACATAAGATGTACATGTTGCAACTATTTTGTTTTCCGTGTTGGAAATGTTAAATAGGTCAGAAAATTTAATTAGAATTTACAGTTACGACCCTTTTAACCAGTATATACCTATATACTTTTTATTTTTAAAGTACATGATGTTTTTTTTTTTCCCTTCCCAGGTACCCATCCTCTCAACTCACCTCATTATTCTCTAGATCAACGTGGCTGGCCCAAAACAAGCTGTGTTCGATCTCATAGGTTTGTCATTTTTTGCAGTGTGACCATGTTGAGTTTTTTTTTTTTTTTTTACTATCGTCTTTGTTGTTCCTTTCTGTGGGCGCCAGTTTCTTGTGATTTTCTATTGAAAAAAAAGAAGAAAAAAAAAGATTGAAGCTATCTTTCAAAGAGTGTCTTTTATTGAGTTCGGCGGTCCTAATTTAAATTTGAAACATTCAGCATTTTTTTTTATAGGTTATTGATAGATATGAAAATAAAAAAGAAAAAATAATTTTACTATTGATTAGCTTCCTCATCATTATCATTTTTAATTATCGCAGATTTAATCTGAATTTAATTGTGAATTTTTGTTGGGCGCCGATTAATCTACTAAATTTGGGAGTTTTTCCTATCTATTATTATTTTTAATATTATTTTTTTATTGATTTTTAATAAAAAAATATTTTCTCGATTTTTAATGTCATCCTTGATCCAAGTAATCGTGGCTTATTTTTCTTATGTCATTCGAGCATTTTTTGTAAATATTCATCTTGTCATGGTTAACAGATAGACTGTTTTGATTTTTGAATTCGAAGATGACAATAAATGAAATGTAGTGAGTAAAAAAAATTAAATTTTGTGTTTCCGGATATTGGAAATATGTATACATAGAAAGCATAACCGAGAAAAAAAAACTTATTTATTTTTTTTTTTACATTTTTAATTTGTATAATAAGGTTTACCCGGATACAAATTGGAAACCTTATCAAAATTAATGTGAGTTAATAAATTAAATCTCAATTAACCATATTTTTAAAAATATTACGTACGAAGAAAAATTAAAAATGTAATAATATTATTTGAGTTATGAATAAGAAGTCTATTATGATGTTGCACTTTTGTGTTACCGGCATCACCGATATTATAATCTTCAGATTTTTGTCTTTTTGTTATTCTTTTTCTTGATATTCTTTGGAGACAGTTTTTTTTTTTTATAATTTTCCTATTTTTTTTAAAAAAAAGAGATTCGAAAATGAATAAGAAAAAAAAGGTTAACATTTCATATTGGGATTATCTTTCTCCTGCACATCAATGCTCAGTTTCATCCACTGGCCGCCTCCTTCATCGGTTGATCTAAAATTTAAGTGTTTGTGAGTTTTTTTAATATTATTGGTGCATAATATTATTTTATTTATTCATTTTTAATTGAAATAGATAATTTTTTTTTATTTTTGTTTTTCATCCTTAAACAGAATTACTTATTCTGATTTTCTTGTGTCCATTCTTGCATTCCTTTGCAAGTACCAGGGTTTTTATTGTTGTTGCTAATTAGTTCCATACAATAACCGTCAACATATTTCATCAATTGGGGGGATATGAGTTTTACAAATTATAGAATAATTGAAACAAAGCTAGAAAAACTTTTAATTTAATAGTATAAATAAAGAATTTGAACTTACATAAATAACTCAATCTGGCATTAACCAATTGTTTTGATGTTCAATGAAAACTAATTCAACTTTAGAAAAAAGAAGAAATTTCATAATATTTTTGCCTGTAACTATACATTTTAGGATTTTGACTTTTGGTATAATTCCAATGCTCAAATTCAATTTTGTAGTCCCATAAATGTAATTGGGATCCACACATTTCATCATGAAGGGTCCATAATCACTCCTTCTTCTTATCGAACAAAGGCCGTTGAACTTTATTCAGCGTCAAAAAAATTGAGTGTCACAATAATGACTCACAATACTTTTAGCTCTTTTTTCCGTATGCGAAAAAAACAATTTCAAACTTTCCAAATACCTTAGTTCATGAGAAATTTTGAGTGTAGAGTTCCCATTGAGTGTACGTTGGTATACACAACTTCACTCTTTCCCATGGCATAATGAATGATGTTTGTTAAAAGTGGCTATAATATTATCAAGGCCATTTATTAACACAACAACCATGTTTAGGCCCATTTCATGGAATTCAATCTGGTTTGGTGACATTTTTGTAATTGTGCACCCTGCTCCTTAGTTTGATTGCGTGATTGGGCCTCTCTTTCGGCCCATTTTCATTCTTCCAAGTGCTTCTTGTTCTTCTCTAAATTCTTTTCCATTTTCTATGTAGTTCACTGTGCATTTATTGATCTGGCATCTCGCCTGGTTGTTTCCTGCAATTAAAAAAAAAAAATTTTCGCGAAACGGATTCAGGCGTTTGAAGTTTATCTGTTCTGAATTTTTGTTCTTTCGTGCTGTTGTATATCCAAAGGGAAATTTGGACGCAAGCTATTGAATTCCTACAGAATACCTTTAATTCATACTCCTACTTTGCAGCATGCACAATGATTTAGCTAAAGCAAGTTACCATTAAAATCCTATATAAGGTAAAATGGCGAATAATTGAGCATGCAATGGGTATGAGATTCCAGATTTAAATTTTATAACATGTTCATCTGACAATTCTTGAATATTATAATATATCGAAATTTGAAAGCTATGAATTCAGAGTAATTAAATTACACACTAAAACTTTAAGACTAAGTACCTTAGAGGTAGGGAGCATGTGAATGAAGTTGATTACAATAGATTTTTCATATGATTCCTTCTATTTTCTCCACAATTTCCTTTTCTAATGTGGAGCTAATTTAGACTTGGAGCAATTTACCATTTTTTTTGTTGATTACTATTTTTTTTTTAAAAGAAAAAACTTTTTTCTCTAGTATTTGCCTATTTGGAGGACTAAAAATATTAATAGCTCTCAATAGGTTTGATTTATGAGAATATTCCTTTTATAGATTCCACACAGCACAAGGCAGCATCTGGTGCCCCCCTGGGTCAAAAGAACATGCATCATGGTGAAAATAAGCACCTAAAGAGACTTGACCCAACTCATGACAGACATCATAATGGGAATTTGCCATCACATTAAAATTGAAAGGCAAGTTTTACGAGTGTTGATTAGTTTCGACTATGTTTCATAAGCGATCATTATATTGTCTATCAGAAAGACGAAAGTTTACGAAAATATGATGTTGTAATGAATTTGTCTGGCATGCTGGAGAATAAATTAAAATGATAATACCTAATATAAGGTGAAGTGACTTTGGTGGATTACAGTATATGGACAATGAGGCCGAGACTGTTTACGCATTGAAGAGAGATGCATGATGTCTAGTACATAGGAAGAGTTGGATATGATGAATTTCAAGAAACGCATAGCACAAGACATGAGGACATAGTTTCAGCTTATCGAGGATAATGACCTTAGATTGAAGGACGTGAATAATACACAATGAAGTTCGAAATTTATTATGTTGTTGTATAGTCGTAAACTTTCAATTGGTTCATATAGCAGTCATAGTAGCTGTCTATTATTATTCTTATTTTTCAAATTTTTTGATACTATTTGTTAGTTCTTATACCCACCTCGCTATCGTATTGTTTTGTTTAGTTTTATGTTTCTGTTACTATATTTATTTTTTCTTCTACTTTCGTTATCTTTAATTTTTTGGACTGAGCTGAGATTTTTATTAGAAACATCTCTTTACTACCACCTAGCGCTAAGTATAGTACGATATGCTGTACACCGTATCCTCTCACAATCCCATGTTAATGGACTAGTAATAATCCGAAACAATTTCTCTACTACCTCTAAACTAGAAATAAGCTATGATATACATACACGTAACCCTCTACCCTCCAGATCTTTATTGTGGGACTAACTGATATGTTACTGTTCTTGGTGATTGTTGTTCTAGTAATAATAGTGCGTGTAATGTATCTTATAGCTCAAATCCAAAATTTAATCAAAATCCTTCTTAATTTTAGGATAGTAATTTTGAAAAGGGGTGTGTGTGCCAAATCACAAAAAAAAAAAATCCAATAATTTATAAATATTAATTGAATTCAATTTTATGAATTTTTCTACAACAATATAAAATAAACATAAATAATTGATCTTGTATTTTGACTCATTATATCCAGTTAATATATAAAAAAAATCCAGAATCGTGGCACTTAGGAATTGACTTAAGAAAGATGAAACACATTACATTCCTTAAGTCTTTAGTCCTTTTTTGGTCTGTATTTTTATTTGTAAGAGGGATAGTGAGGAAACAAAGAGCTAAAATCAGCTGATATTGTTGAATTTATATCACACGAAAAAATTCATTTTGTAAAAACATTTAACCTACTATGTAGATTCTTAGTGAATATAGTAGTTCTATAGTGCTCTTGTTTATTGAGGGGAATTTAGGTCAATCTCTACTTATAACGACATCTTATAATAGGTGATAGATTGATGTTTACTTTAGAAAAATTTATTATAATATACACATCGAAAAGATATCAAATAACAGGTGAAGTTGTCATAATTTTTTAAAAAGACTTAAAGTTGTGTGGAGTTTTATTACCCCATAAAAACTAATTTTAAGTCATGTCACGTAGCATTTTTTATTTATTGTGATCCTTCACTTTCTTTATTTTGATTCCATAATTCAAAACTTATCACCCACAAAATAAATTTATCGGCCTCTTGTTTATATGATTATTTTTTAGGTCATCTTACTATAAGATATCTTATAATAGTGATAGATTGATTGTTACTACTTTTGAGAAAAAAATTATTATAATATACAACACAAAACGATATAAAATAACACTAATTGTCCAATTTTTAAAAAGACATTTAACGTTTTTTGGATATTTTATTACCCTATAAAACTATTTTAAGTCATTGTCATGTAATCATTTTCATTTTGTGAGCTTCCTTCTTTATTTTGCTTCCCATAATTCAAGAAATTCTCACCGGAAAAAAATTTATCGGACTCTTGTTTTATAATATGATTATTTTTAAAGGTCAATCTTCTATAAGACTATTATGATAGTGATACATTGATGTGCTTGAGCAAAATTTTATTATAAAAAAAAATATACACATGAAAAAGTATAATAACACTAAAGTTTAGGCAAATTTTTAAAAAGATATCTAACATTTGTGGATATTTATTACCTGACCCCATAAAACATTTTAAGTATGTGTACGTGACATTTTCATTTTTGTGAGCCTTCACTTCTTTATTTTTGATTCCATATTCAAAAATTAATCACCGCAAAATAAATTTAATCGTGACTCATTTACATGCTTTAGGCTTTTGATGGTCCAAGACAGAGAGAGAAGAGTTAAAATTTAAATGAGTTTAAGTATTGTAATGGAGGGTGTCATAATTAAGATGTGAATAGTCCAAATTTTATCTAATTCTTTACTAAATGGATTGAAAAAAAAGTGTCTTAGATTAATAATTGGGATGGACACTTATTTACCTTTGAATTGAATCTACATAAAATACTGTTGGTTTAAACCACTCAAATGTAAAACCACATTGCCAAGTTCAATTATCAAGTCTGTATAAATTGACTTGACACACTAATTAGAGACTAGGACTTATTACCAATTTAAATTTGATTCGATGGAACTATGCATCCTCGGGTCCGCTGCCGATTCATACAATATATCGTTGTTTTTGTATCTGTAAATTAAAAAGATTGAAGTTATAAAATTCCTTAGATAAAAGGAGTTGAGCTAAATGAACTGAAAAAATAAAAGTCAGATAAAGTACAGCTCGCTATTTTTACTATTTTGCCTTTTAATTTTATAATTTTCTAGCGTGAAGTGCCTCATACATATATATACAAAAAATTTATGTGTCAACTTGAGCAACATGAGTAATTATCAGCTCATTGTTTTAAATACTTGTAAATTACCCTACCAAAATGAAACGAGTTTAATAAAAAAGTGAATGATTAACCTACGTATTAAGAAACGTGCAGATCATGTTTTCAAAAGCTAGTTGTGTATCTCTTGTTAATAACAAAAGTTTGATAATCATCAACTTAGAAAATTAAATGAGTTTTTATTAACATTTTGCATGTAACTATTCATTTGGATTTTTGACTTTTTTGTTGGTTTCTAATTATTCCAATGCTCAAATCCATTTAGTTTAAATATGATCAAATATTACTGTTAGTTTAAACAAATATAGTTTTTGAGTTTCATTTGAAAAAATGTTGATAACTAGAGTAAACAATATTTTATGTAATATTAGTAGTAAAAAAAATTCAAAATTCAAAATTGTTATAAATTTTTTTTGTAGAGTTCGTACGATATTGAGTGGGAAATTATAGCAATTTTTTTATGCTCATTAGTAAGCATAAATACATGTTATGCAATCGATTCGATCCCTATTAGGGTTATATGATTCTATCTCATTTTATCTGTTTAAACTTGCGTAAGAGGGTTAAACTAACTATTAACTGATGTACTGAATTTTTAACATAGATTTCTTCAATTTAAAAAATCAATAATAAGATCTCTAAAAATTAAATACTTATTAGTCACAAAAAAAAAAAATTAACAATTTAATATATGATTTAAATTAAAATTTATACTAAAATATATACTCGTTCGTGCACTTATTATTATAGATGGATTTGATGGGAAAAAAAACACTAGTTTTTGACAAGGAATCATAACATGAGAAATTCCATAGAAAGTTTATGCACAGTGGGGTTGCAAATTAAATTATTATTTCTCTGTTTTTAATTTTGTACATTGTAACCGAATAATAAGAAAAGAAAAAACAAAAGTTCAAAATTAGGGTTTGTTTGGGACAATGAAATTCCTTATCCAATGTAAAACAGTTCCATTTTCGGCTATAATTAGAATTTTCCCAAAATATTTTTAAATTGACTTTGTTACAACTGAAAACAAGAAAAACTATATCTAAAAAAGGACTAACTAAATAGCCGTATTGTTACCACATTTAATTTACATATCTGAAATGTTTATCCAAAAAAGAGAAAATAATTAAATTTATGACTTTTGTAAAAATATAGCGTATAAGTGGAGGTCAGAAATTTAATTAAAAGTAACATATAAGATTAAAAAAGTGAACAGCATGTTGGAATTGTATGTTAACCTAACTAAATAATGTAACCTAATAGACTACCTTTAAATTTTTGTAATTGAATGGAACGAGATTTTGTTTACCGTATATTAATATAAAAGTAATTTTATTATTGATCACTATACTGTTAAAAAAATGTGCCCATAAGCTTGAAAATAATGATAAGTAGTGTCTGAATATTTACACACATTAATTAAAAAAAATCATTGTAGTTTATGTTGAAAATATTTAGTGTATAAGTCCCTTCATATTTTGATAGAATTAGTGAGAAAAAATAATAACAGGGTTTTTATATAACAAACTAAGAAGCTTTCTCTATTCAGTGAGAATCTCATTTTCACAATATAATTTTCCTATTGAGCTTGTTCGCTTAATGGTAATCATTTGCAACATGAAAAGATTCTATTTTTCCCCGCGGAACGATCTAGGTCCTAGCTGAGGTCCTAATGACGGCAGTAGACCTTAGTAATGACCCATTCTCCGCCGAAAAAATGGGCGCATTTTAAAGTTCAAACGAGCCCCCAAAACAGTAGATTCAATTTTGACGTTTTATGTGCTATGAGTCAATAGGTTTTAGTGATCGCGAAATTTTCGAATAAAATGGGCCAAGTTTTTTTATGGACGTCCGGTAAAATCTTTCTATGGACCCCCAGTTCGTCCACGAGAAAAACATGCTTATTCTTAGTTTAAACGAGCTCCAAATTAGTACAAATGCGATTTTTCATTTTTCGTGTGTTATAATTAAACTTTTGGTAATTCCAAAATTTTCAAACTAAATCGATCATGAAATGAGTTGAGATAATCATGTTTATAATACAAATTTTCACTGGATTTTCAAGGATAGAAAAAATAATTATTTTAGAATTGATAATACCTATTAATTAATGTATAGTCTTGCCCTTATAAACTCATTGAGACATATTTGGAGAATAAATAATTAATACCACGGTTAAAATATAAGAAATTATATTGTTTTTTTGTCTTGATACATGCTAAAACTAACACAATAAAAATACAAATATATTCTTAATATAGTAAACAAATAAAGTGATAAAAAATTTATTTTTCGAATAAAAAATCGAAGAATTAGTACCTGATAGAAAACACCATGAATCTAATAAGACACTAAACTTAAAAAAAAAAAATGAAATTTACACTCCAATTGTTTTCCATTCTTGATAAAAGGCTATTCTAGTTCCAAAAATAGCTAGGATTTCTTGAACTTTTTGCATGTTTGATTTGACCTTGGAGTTGTTAATATCTCCAATGCATCAATTCAATTATGTAGTCCCTCATCTTTGGAGATACTCCATATCATTGTTGCAACATGCCCCTGAAATCAACTCTTTCATCTTAATACAAAGACTTGTAGAGATCTAAATTCCCCGCTTAATCTATGTTAATCAGATCCACCCTAGAATAAATCCATATATTAGTAAAATGTTAGTTCTAGTTCGGATAAAACATAGTTTAAATATCTACGGGTGTTGTTTCTCTTATTACTGTTTTTTTTGTTATGTACGAAATCACTGTAACTTACGAATACTAAATCGTTTTTTTTTCAAATTCAACTGATTCATGTCGAAACTTAACTTTTTCCATCATTCCGTAGTTTTCATGAGAAATTTGCAATGTAGAGTACTTCCTGATTTGAAAGCTTGGTAAACATAACTTCAACAACCACCTTCTCATGGCAAATCTAAGGATGTTATTAAAAGTGGCTATAGTATTAAGGCTAGTTATTAAAACAACAACCATGTTTGGCCCATCTCATGATATATGGGGAAAAATTTTCATATATTGGGGCAAACTTTCTGATTAAATACATTATCTGATTATAGTTTAACCTAATTACATTCTATGGGTATAGTTTTAGTTTATTTTAGTGTATCTTAGTTGTGTATATCAGGTTTCTTTGTTTTTTATTTATATAATTTTTTATTTTAAAAAGTCGGTTTTTAACTGAAGCGTTAAATATGCTAACAATTAAATATAAATAGGGATAATGCCATCCTTTAGTAAACGTCTCTTTTTAAGGTAAACGTTCAAATTATTTATATTATTTTTTTTTCAAAAAAAATAAGAATTATACAGCAAATTGAAACAAAGATACTTGTTTTGGGGCTGTTTAGAACACCAAGTTCATCAATTTTTTTAAATTTTTTTGTATCGAATTCAGTAAGTGTTCATTGGATCAAATTCAATGGTGATGATTGCAATAATTAATAAATGTTCTGATTGGATTTCAAATTTTTTTTATGTGCCGTTCGTTATGTGGTGCGTACTTTTTTTTTTATTTTGGGAAAACTAGTTTCAAAATATGATGATTTTACGCAAGAAATTTCGTACTATACAATTATATATACTTTTGTTTGATGTAGTAATTTGTATATTTAGAAAAATATCAGTGTAACGCGATACAAGTAACTGGTGATAATTGCTTAGCCATAAAGTAAGTGTTTTGCTTTTGATACAATTACATAATTTTTTTGTTGTAGTATGAGTATATTAAAAATATATCATTAAAAATTATTCATAATTTGATTGTATAAAATAAGTGTTGTATTACTTGTATATATGATCTCTTTGAATATTTGAAAATATATATATTTTTTATAATTGTACAGATAATGGCTCATGCATTTTGGTTATGCATTCTGTTAATGTTTGTATATGAATCTATATTTAAACATGACTATACATAGACAACTGTCTAAAGGACTTGTATATATTCCCATAATATTAAACGTAATATATACTAACTTCCAAATAATTTGTATATACTACTATATACAAATTACAATCATATATGAAATTTTTTCCATCTGTATAACTAAATCCAATTACTTTGTGTATATATTTATACAAAAACAAAAATCCTATGAGCTTTAATTACAATCCGCGACGCACCACTATTAAAACTTAGTATATGGCCACAAAAACAATCAATTTTTGAAAATAGTTATGGCAAATCAATTTTTGTAATATGTATCCCTAAACTTAATATATACTAACTTCAATAATTTTGTACTATATACTAATAAAATATCAAAAAATTTTTTAATAATCATATATGAAATTTTCCCATCTGTAGACTAATCCAATTACTTTTGTATATTATATATATACAAAAACAAATAATAATGACCTTTATATACAATGCTGCTATTACCACTATTAAGACTTAGTATATTTTCTTTACATACCTTAAAGTATGTATAAGTATCAAATCCACAGACACATATACAATAGATAACCTAAACCTGTGTTTACTACCATGCATAGACTATATACAAGTACGTGAATAAAAATTTACTTAAACAATCATTTTTTTGTAATTAACATCTAAGTAAACAAAAAATATGTAATCTAAATTTGGGTGTGGGTTTTTTTTTTTTATCCCCAAACCCCTACCTTCATCATTCATCACTGCTGCACTATGTTGGTTTGACACTGTCATGTTTCCCCTTCCTGCAACATTCAATATTGTATTAGAAGAACAAATAACGGATTCAGAAGTTTTGAGTTTAAAGTTCTAATTCTGTAGTTATTTCAATTATTCGTTCACAATAAAAACTTGTAAAATCAATATAGAATCAAATCAAAGCTACTAATTCAAAACGAAATACCTAATTCCTTATATATTCCATCGGGCGTAGCCGAAAAAAAAAAAAGCATGCAAAAATGTTTTTTGCAAGAGCAAGTAATATGGGAAAATAGAATTAATTCATGCATCTGGCAATAGCATAACTTACGATTTAAATTTTAATGATTCAACTATTTCAAAAAACCTTGATCAGTTACTAACTACTCAATTCTTTGTAATATTTAATTATAGGTATGATCGACTATTTGATTTTATATTTCAATCGTTGAATACGTTTGCACTTTCAAAAAAACATAATAAGTTTTAATACTTAAAACTTTAAAAAACTTACCTTTATAAGTAGAAGCAGGGACTGAAGTTGATTATAGATAGGGGTGGGCATTCGGTATTTCCTGTTCGGTTCGGTTTTTTTTTTTTTTTTTTTCGGTTTTTTTCGATTTTCGGTTTTATAATTGCGTTCCGAATTACCGAACCCGAAATATTTCGTTTTGTTCGGTTTTTGTTAATTCGGTTCGGTTTTGATTAAGTCGGGTTCGTTTTTTAATTTTGTTTTTTAATGGGCCTGTTTGTGGGGCTTTTAAAATTTAAACTTTAAATTGTTTTCAATTTTTTGGTTGATTTTTCAACTTAATGTCCCCCTTTTGGATATTTCAACTTAATGGCTTTGATATTTCAACTTAGGGTGCTTTTTTTTTAAAAAACTTTATTTAATATTAAATAATATTAAATCTTATAATTTATAAATTATAATATAATATTTCGGTTAAACCAATACCGAATTCGCAAGTAATATGTACCAAAAACCGAACCTCAATAACCGAAATATAAAAATAAACGAATCCTGAACCGAAACGCGAAATACCGAACCGAATTCTGAAAATTTCGTTTCGGTCGGTGTTTCGATTTTTCGGTTTTAAAGGGCCCCCCTATGATAGAGACTTCATATAATTCCTTCTATTTTTCTCCACATTTTCCTTTTTAATTTTTGGACCTAATTTAGACTTTAGTTATAACTTCCATTTTTTTCTCTAAGTAAATACTACTATTTTTTTGAAACTTTTGCCGACAATGTACTTTATATACCACCAGGCAGCTGGTTGGTTCCCCTTGGGACATCATGCCTGTGAGAAAAAAAAAGTAGTTAGATTGTTGTAATTAAAAAGTCATGTACAAACAATAACAAAAATAATTTTAACGGGCATAAATAGACCTATTAAACAAAAGGTACTAAGTTTTACTAACATTAGTTAGGTGTCATTTAGATCGAATTCACTAACATGCGTTCAGGGACATATCAAAAAGTGATAATTCTGCTAAAATACATATTAGTGCAATGTGACTTGTCGTCTAAATAACTATTTAGCGCAATTAAGTTAATTGCCACTAAAACTACATAAATCAATGCTAACATTTAGGATAACGGGGTAGGATGTACGCAGAGAGCTTACTCAAACTTTGTAGAGTAGAGACTATATATTCCGATAGATCCTCAACTGGAAAAAGAATTGTTTTGTAATACTAGTATCGAGGTATTAAATGAGTAGACACATTATTTATTCATGAATTGACGAACATTTATTATTGCTGAAAAGTCATCCTTTTAATTCTATAAATAAGACGCTTCTGAAGTAGTATATAATATAACAATATTTCTTTAACACAAGTCCGACAACTCAAAGTATTTGACTTCGTATCCTTTAGTTTTCCTAGTATTGTAACAACGAAAAGTATGAAATAAAATAACGATAACAAAATATTCAAAAAAATAAAGCAACAATAATATGAAATAATAAGATCTTATGGTGAAATACTACAAATATTAAATTTCACATTTGTGACCTTGACTTGTAAAAAGTTGAAACACTGTACGTTTATTTAGGATCTGTTGTTCCAATAAAGAGCAATAAATATTCAATAGTTTAGGGAAAAAAAATTTAATTAGCTACATAATAAGAGATAATTAGACAAAAAATATTGTTAGAAGATCGGTTTGTTTCTTTTGTAAAAGTTCAACTATGATTTGTCATTTTTCTTTACCTCTTGTTACTCTAAAAAGGTGTGCAACGTAACATAAAATGTTTTTATTTATTTTTTACTTTCATATATTGTTTAGCTTAAATCTCTTGGGATAAGCTAATCGTTAAAATTTAAAAAAATAAAAATTGTCTTTGATTTAGTTTACAAATAATTCCTTCAATTACACATTTTTGTCAAGTATTTTTAGATTGAAATTTGTAAAAGAGGGGTATTTGGAAAGACAAAAAAAAAACAAAAAACTGAGTGGACATTTTTAGGACTAAAAAAATATAAAATAAAGATATTTTTTTAGTCAATTTTAATAGATGAGATTTAATCTTGTCTCCATCTTAATTAAGATGATAATCAGTTTTTTCCCCAACGGATTGACAACGAAATTCCTCTCGATTAAACATAATTAATATAGTCCATGACAATAAAAGTTTAAATATATATCTTCTTATTTTTTAAAAATCGAACATACTTATATAGCGTAGACTACAAGATGATGTCAACTCTCTTTTTTTCTTTTTATTTGTTCCATTTCATTTTCAAGTCCAACAACCTAAAACTACCTTTCGACCATTATTAGAAATCGCTATTTTTTTGTGAAATTTTCTCATGAAAAAAAGGTTTCATAGCTATTATATAGATCCTTCGATTGACCTCAGTGAGAAAAGAAAAAAAAATGTCTATTGGTTATTTCAACAGATATGTTTTCTCAAAATGTGTTTTTTTTTCGGTGAGCTATTTGATGGGAATGGATTTGGAAAAATTATAGGTTATAGCCCAACTTTCTCAGTTCACGTTAGAGAAACCGTCCATTTAAATTTCTATTGTGGACTAAAATTAAGATGCATTTCGTTTATTACTAATACGAGACAATTGCAACTATAATATTGTTCCAGACATTTTTAAATATCGAAATTTAAATGTCAACCGTTTTTTAATTTATTATTTTTAAAAATTAATCAAATTGACCCATAAATCAAAACTGACAATTAAAAAAAAATCAAACCACGAAGAACTAATCCCTTTGTTATAGCATCAATTAAAGATCTAAATATTTCGACCACCACGACTATACTTATGGAAATATGCATACAGAAGAAACACCTATAAATGTTTGTTTAAACTTAACATGAGAATAAATAATATAAGACTAAAAAAGGATTAAAAGTCATCCAAAAGATACTTAGGTGATGGTGTGGGGTTTAAAATGTATCTCTCTTTCGTTCGTATTAATTCGAATTAATGTAATTTATTTAGCTTGAAATATCAATTGACTTTCGAAAAACCCACATGACAAATCCTTTCGAACTAAGGAAGTAATTTGGTGGGTTTCATAGCGAATCACAGCGTTACGTTGCCAAGAAAAATAGTCAAATATGACTCACAACGTTGAATATTTTAATCAGTGGCCGCTAAAATGAGTTCGAGCCTAAAGGTTAAGATATTAACAAAAACTTCCAATGGTATATAAAATTTTATATTAACCAAAACGGAAAATCGTCTAAAACAACCAACGATTTACTCCAACAGAAAAGCAAAAACATTGCTACTTGCCAAGGCGATTTTGCAAAATGCGACTTTTTTTTAAAAACAAATTCAATCCGCTACCTGACACCAGCGATTTTTTCAATTTTTTAAAATCCGCTGCCTAGGCAGCGATTTCCATTTAAAAAAAAGATTAAAGAAAATCGCTGCCTAGGCAGCTATTTTCAATTTTATTTTTTTTAAAAAAAAGTTGGTTTGTGAAAAGCGCTGCTTTTGGCGCGAATTACATTTTTTAAAAAATCATAATTAAAAAAATTGAATAATCATTTTTAATTTTTTCTTTTTTAAAAAAAATCACTGCCTTCTTTAATTTTTTTTTTTTAATGGAATCGCTGTACTATTCCCAACGATTTACCGTCTTTAATATAATATAAATTTTTATATACCATTTTAAATTTTATTAATAGTTTATACCTTTTAGGTCTCCGTTCTCCTTCTAAAATCACTCTTATGACTTGAGGCCCCCAAAAAGGAGAATTTTGGACATTTGTTGAAAAATCTTATCATAGAATACAATTACTAATTTTGGCTCATGCAAGACAAATTAACCTTTCAGGGGAATGAATAAGCAAAATATTCTTTTGCTCCAATCATAACTCATTTTTAAGGGGTGTGTACACATTTAAGAAAGTTGAGTGCTTTTTCCTCTTACAAAAATACTCTCAAATAATTTTAAATTTTTAAGTCAACAACTTAAGTATGTTTTGATTTTTTTCATGTTGGATTTGTTCAGTTTTTTTCATATTAATCTTAATGGGTAAATCGTAATACCTATTAAATTGTAGCAATTACTATTTTATCCTCAATAAGATTCAAAATATCCAATTCCTTTCTAGTTGTTGTATTGTGCTTTTAAGCCTGTAATTTACCTTCACATTAACTTGAATTCACCTTCACAGTTACAACATGTTTAAAACTAAAGTAAGAACCATATTTCCTCTTAATTTTCTTCGTTTTTACGGTTCTTTTCAGTTAGCTATTACTTTTTCGAATTGTAGAGGCGCGCCGTAAAGTTACATCATTGTTTCGTAGCATCAAATTGTTTCAATAAGCATTTTTTTATTGATTAACCATAACACGATCGTAAGGACCAAATCAACATATAAAAAAAATCGCTAAAAATATCGTATTAGTTTAATATATTTAAAAATAAAATAATATACATCGAACCGGTAAACATAAATCGATTGGGCCAACCATGCAGACCGCCTACTGTTGTATTAACTTGGGATAAGGCACAACACCCCCCCGCTTACGTGAATTCAAGCATCTCCTAACGTGCCTCACCTATGTTGGAGTCACGAGTATGTCCACATAAGCTATAAGTTGTAACAAAATTATTTTTAGAAAAGAGTTTGGGAGGGGGGGGGGGGGGGTAAAGAGACCTTACATTACACTAAAATGAGTTGCTAATTAAAATTTTGATCATGATATAGAGATTATATTTGTTTCTATCCCTATTACTTTTTTATTAATTGCAGCATGCATAAATTAAAGTTGTGTATTTTATAATATCTATCCTCTTGGAATTTTAGAAATAGTACTTAGAAAAAAAAATTAATATTAGGTGATCTATAAATTCTTAGGTACGAAGATAATTAGTTTATGAGTTGTAGTGGAGACTATCACACGAATTTTTCTGATCATATTATTAAGATATAAGATGTTCGATCGATCTATTATGCGCCTCTATATCTTCGGTTATTCTATACATAATGGTCCTAACTCTACCATAATTTTTTTTTCGTTTCTTTTAAAAACATCACAAAACATTTTTTTTATTATGGAGTCCTTATCGCTGTTTGACAACTCTACAGAGCAAGTTGCTCTTTATATACGGACAATTGTGTGACAACACTACAAGAAAATGACCGTTTTTTTTTTTTTTTTTTTTTTTTTTTTTTTTGTTTTTTTGTTTTTTATATTGTTTTTTTTTTTTTTTTTTTTTTTCATTTTTTTTTTTTTTTATTATTTTTTTATTTTTTTTTTTTTTTTTTTTGTTTTTGTTTTTGTTTTTTTTTTTTGTTCATTTTTTTTTTTTTTTTTTTTTTCTTTTTTATTTTTTTGTTTTTTTTTTTTTTTTTTTTTTTGTTTTTTTTTTTTTTTTTTTCACCATATCCCATACATATATACCACGTGGTCTCAACGTTTACAAGATGTATGATCCACTTCACACTCCTCTAAAAGCAATGTCCACCCATTTACCCTACAACCTGTAGCGTAGCCGTCCTAAGAAATTGAGGGAACTTTGGGTAAAAATAATACTTCGTATCCTCGAAAGAATTCAATATTTGGAAAATTGTAAGTCAATACTATTCATATGGTATAAGAACTTGTAACATAGCTTCTTTACTATCCACGCTATTTTTTCCCACAACATATCCACTGTAATTTCAGGGTTGAAGTTCTGTTCTGGCGGAGAGTGAGTGGCACGTAAACCTGACCTCTACCTCATATAGGTTATTATTGAAACCTTTGCTTACCTCTATGCTTGTTGGAGGTGAAATGGAACGCAGACCTTAATTTATCAGCTGCAAACAAATGCAGAACAAAAAAGTACTATAGGAGGGTAATACACGTGGTTCACACGAATGCATTTAAAACTTACAGTTATAAAATTTGTGGGATTCGCACCACAAGATCGTCATTTTTTTGTTTCCATGCTGCGTTGTTTCTTTCTTGAATCCTATTTCAGAGACATCACAGAATAGCTACAGTGATACAATTCGATGAAACTGCAAGGTAGGTATTTCCGCGCTACCAAAAATCATCAGGAATCTCATAGAGGCAATAACATTCTTCAGACAGACTCTCAAGCTTATGTAGTGCATAGAAACTGACTGATCGCAGTGATAGATCGTACCATCCAACAGTAGGAACTTTAGCTGCTGAAAAACGTGCGTCAGTTTGAGCCTCCCCTTCTGATCCGTGGAAAGCATAATCCTCCCTTCACTTAAAGCACCTCAAGGTCCTGGAACATACAGAGTATTGTCATTTGGTTTCATGGAAGTTGGGGCACCCCCCGCAACGTCAACTTCTTTGAGGTTGGTGGGGAAAAATATCACATTCTTTAAGTATCCATGGTTTAATAAGAAGCACTTGAGTGTTAAGTTTTTCCAACAGAACCAGCTTCTTTGAGTTTTTCGAGACATCTTTTTAGTAGTCAAGTGCTCTTCTTCACTTGTTCATTCACGAATTCCTAACTTCTTCAGTTGGCATGCCCTTTGAAGATGCGCCTTTTAATACTACCAAGGTAATGTAAGAGAGGGGTTGTTGTATCTTGGTTAATCCCGATAGACGACTAAACTCACTTGGATGATAAGAAAGGTGGCCACCTGGTTAATCCAAGATTAGAGCGACGAGTACTGCCTTTATAATCTTTTTGTTCAGATTGGAACAAGTAATAAAGTAGCAGCATTTCTCCTGAAATTATGAGAGGCCTTATGGTTCAATCTCCCATATCCTGCCGGCAAACAAATACTAGCCTGGTGACGTGTACGAAAATTAGTGTCTGGAAGATACATAATGATGGCACATTGATGGAGGAGCATAGTAAAACTGGCTATGTGCCAAGATACCTCAGTGAAAATAGTTGCCATTTCACATGGTCTATGGCAAATGGCTGAAAAGATATCTCCAAACTGTTAACCATGTGAAGTTAGTAAAGAAAGGTGCTAAAACGAATAAACCTGAGAACGGATCCCAGGATTTCCATCTCTTCCAAAACAAGAAAGGAACTTGCATGAGGAATGAGGTTTGAATCAAAAAATGAGACTCTCAACGTGTCGATGAAGCCTCTGTTTATATATGAAAATATACGGTGCCTCAAAAGATGTCAGCGGATTGGAGAAAGAACACATTGTTTAGTAAAGTAAAGATTGTCTCTCCTTCCAGCTTCTCGTATGTATTAAATCATGAAGCAGATCATGAACCTCACATGTTTTGACTTTGCCACTTGAGGTCCTTTTCTAACCATACTTAGACTTCTATCTGTATAAGATCTTTTTAGGTATCCTTCCCTCAGGCAACTTCTCCGAAGTCCATTGTCAAGATGTTGTATTCTTAGAAATTCCGCTGCAATCCATAGTTTGATTACTCTTGAAACACTAATTCATAGTCGTTTTGGAAAGCTCCATATACAGGAAGCCTGGCTTCAAGTGATGTGAGCAATGTTTTAACTCAGGCAAGTTCCATGCACTCTCTGTTTCCCTACTCACAATCAAACCAATTTTATTGTGCTAACGTCTTCTCCCAACAGTTTTCCGTCTTGCTGATCTTGGACAAACCAGCCACCACAACTATTTGCTAGTGGTAGTCCTTGACATTTCAGCATACAATGTTGCTTTGTAGCTTTTCTCCAGTTCACAAGGGGCAATTCGTCCCTTCAAACACCTTTAAGAAGTTGAACCTTCAAGCCCGGTCCACACTTAGGCACCGCATGTAATGAGGAGGACTGCCTGAGCTAGCATAGATACAACATTTTGCTAGCCGACTAGTAAGTATGACACGGCTTCCATTTTTATCATCTGGAAAGATCTTTCAACGACATCCCATGCGTTGGTGTGCCCCCACCATCCATTGCAATGAGATTCTCCTCCTTTCAACTTCTGTAAACTTTTTCTTTCCAATTGCTCAGTACTTTTTTAGGTAAGTTTATTCTTGACCATGAAAAGCACCGCAAGATGCCCAACAAACATTTCTCTATGTTGATGCAATTGAGGATACAGTATCGCAAGCCGAACGTAAAAGTGATGCTCCATGTCAATTCATCATAAATTTCTCTAGCAGATCGTTTTGCATCCCTCCCATGCCAACAATGGAACGACATCTAGCTTTGAAGAGGCCCCTAATAACCGATTTACCGTCATTAAGTCATTAATCAAGGTCTAATACAGTAGCTTGGAGATGGGACTGCATTCTGAATCACTCTCCATGGTATCTCCGTGTTGGTAGAGCATCATTTTCATATTTCGAGCATTCATAACCTTCACAGTCAAATATGCCTTTAATGCTAGTGGAACCTTCAGTCAACTACCTCGGTTCTGAGAACTCTTCCCAACTTTTTTGGATAGAACCAGTTCTACTCTCTTTCAATTTATATAAGTCGCTTCTACCTAGACCGTTTCAGTTTGCCATACATTTAACCTGCTTTTTTTCCCAAATGTTCCACTTCTTCTGGAGCATTTTTAATTGACAAAGAGCCTCCAAAAATGCAATCCAGGAAACTGACTGCTTGAACGTATTCAGGGTACGAAATTGTCACCTTTCAGCATTTCCATGCAGTTTTTTGTTGAAGAGCATACGACAACGCCATGAGCATGTGCCTCTTCTTCCCTCCCACAGATTGAATGTTTTTTTTTTAATTTGAATGAAGATTCTATGTTGTGCTTAAATTGCCCTGCAATATTCCATTAACTGATTTTTGTAAGAGAAACAGAAGGGTAAAGGCAAAAAGGACTAAAGAAATACCAGGAACTTAACTTGCATAAATGTCAGTAAATATTTACGATACACCAAGCTAAATATTTCCACTGATGTAAATTACACACAGTTCCAACGTCCCAAATCTGGGCGATACTGGCTTTACTGTGTACTCTTGATGAGGAATAGAATTCCGAAAAATCAAACAGCTAAGCAAAAGAAACAAAAAAACTTGTTATCCGGTCATATCCGAAACTCACTGTTTAAACTACTCGAATTCATGCTCAAATCCTGAACCACCTTGGACCCGTACGTGCCACCAAGTGGAGGGCTCTATACCAGAGTTTAATCCATTATCAAACTCACTGTTTAACTAAATCAAAATGCTTTCCACAAACAGAACAAATAAAATCAGATTTTTTTTAAAACAAGAGTAAAAAAAAAAACTTGAAGCAATACGACGCAACACAACACATACCCTAAACAATAACACCTAAAGAAACTATTCTCTAAATAGTTTCCAAAACTTAACTTTTTCACAGATCAATTTACGGCTCTCCAAAGTCGAAAACCAAATCCAAATATATAAGATTTCTTCAAAACATTTCTTAACCATAACATAGGAAAAAGGGTCAACGCAAATCTCAGTGTTATAAGAGTTAAGATCCGAGGATGACCATACTCTTCTTAAAACCCAAAACAGCAAGCACTAATATTATTTTTTCTGATGACTCGCAAGCAACTTAATATTATACTCATTTAAAAATTCCAAAACTCCAGAATAGCACAGAATGAAAAACAACAATCAACAACACATAGTTCTAGTATAATCCCTACCTTCACCTTCACGGGATAGAGAGGTTGTTTCTGATAACAAAGAAAAAACAAGAACAACAACATAGCAGCAGTCCCTAACGTTCTGTGGGATCTAGAAGGCTGTTCTGCAATATACAGAAAAAAATAACAATCCAACCAAAACATAGATAGTATAGTCCCCTACCTTCGTGGGTAGAGAGGTTTTTCCGATAGACGAGAAAACCAATCAACACACCATAGCGGAGTTATAGTCCCTAGTCTGATATAGAGAGATTACTTTGATAGACATAAGAAAATAACAATTAAACACAACCTAGTATAGTATGTCCCTAGTCCCCTACTTTCGTGGATAGAGAGGTTGTTTGAATAGAGACAAAGAAAAAAAAACAAGCAACACACAACATAGCTAGCATAGGTCTACGTTCGTGGGATAGAGAGGCCGTTCTGTAACAAAAATAACATTAACAACAACATAGATACGTATAGTCCCTAGTCCCTACTTTTGTGGGATAGAGAGGTTGTTCTGACAGACGGAGGAACAATCCAATCAATTTTATATTAATTGAGTTTGTAAATTCAGAACAACATACCAGTCACTGATCGAAAAGGGGATCACAATGAAACCCACGTGGAAGATGTAATCAAGTAGAAATAAAGACGTACAGGAATTTGTTAAAGGTTGGAAGCAACGTAATGTTGTAGAATATGCCATCATAGAGGAAGGGAATAACGATTAAAACATTATCAATAATTGAGTCTTTCACGTTCAACTTGTCATTTTTAAGCAACCCCACACATATAAAATCTTCTCAGCTGTTTGACTTGATCAACACTACCCCCTCTTTCTATCTTTTGCTTTGCTTTCTATTCTCCAAAGAACTACATTTCCTGCCCAAAAAACGTTTATTTTTAATAATTAACTAGATTTTAATTTTTGTTTTTTACCACATGATGCTAAAAGTTATACTGTAAAATTACATTATAACAAACCTACATATCATATAAACCCTACTATATTGTGTATTACTAGGATGTGCAGTTGATAATTTAAGGTGATTTCCAAACACACTCTCAAATAAGGAGGAAAGAATGTCCATTGAACAAGAGTTAAGAAGTAATAAGGACAATCAAATCTTTTTATTCAAATTGAGGAAGGAAATATGATCTTCAACGTGTATCCATTGTAAAGAGGCCAATCACAGTCCTCCTTTATCAATATCTTGATGTAGTTTTGCACTTATAGTGAATATTGATGTAATCATCAAATAGTTGGGACATGTGAGAAATGAAGTACATAAAATAGGAAGTCAATACTAGAAAGTTTGAGAGCCTTTCCAACCCATCCACTAGGATGGGAGCTAGAGGGAATGTAATAATATCATTTAACCCTAAGTATAAAATTACACACTATCAAGGTCATAAATATTTTTAATGTTTATGGCAGAGGGTGCACCCTTGGTGATGAATCCCCTGTCTCCGCACTGCGCTATCCGCTCACCTGTTTCATCATACACGTGCACCATATCAAAGGATAGTAAAAGCCAAACTGCTGTAATATGATAAAAAGACAGTTATCCTATCACAAACATAATACAATGTTAGCATGCAATTTAAGACAGAAGATTTTGCAGATCAGAAGAACACCTATACTTGCTATCCAACCTATCTTAGGGAAGTTGAGAATAGACACTGTTCCTGCATCACTAGTGATCATACAATATTACCATAGAATGATAATTAAGGACCGCATGGAACGCGAAAAGACAGTGTTTCAAAGATTACAGTGCTAATCAACCAATTGCACGGTCAACTTCAAAATGATCAAGCCAGTGGCAACTGTTTGATTGCGCCAAACCCATGGCACTTTAAATGAAATTGGCTTCACGCAGTGGGTTGTGTGGTACAACAAAGTGATCCTAATAAGTAACTGATGAATCCCTTTGATCTCAACTTTATCAACACTCGCCACAGAACTGTTTCAATCAAAACGTAACGTACAACATAGTTTGCAGCAACATTTTTCATGTCAATTTGATACTGGTCAAGTTGCATAGTTTTTGTAACCTCTCTAGATTCGAAAACCTGACAGTTACATGGGAAGAGGGAGTGGCTTTAAGACACCATGACAAATGTGTGACATTGTCCTCACTCCGCCAAGTCCAACACAACCAACCGAAAGTGCCATATGAAAGATTTATGTCTAATATGATGCCAATCCCTTAGAAGGTGTTTTTAGCACCCCTTCTGGTCAGTCCTATTCAATGATATTCGTAGCTGAATGAACAAATTAAATCATTGTAGTATTAGTCACCAAGATAAAACCAAGATGGAGTGAGACTTCGCTTAGGGGAGTCAAATATAAAGAATACACCGACGAAAACGTCTAGGAAATTCACCACTAATGAATAAAAAATTTACTTATCTACACCGAGTAACTTTCGAGCAAACCTTGGCGAAGGTGGTTTCCACCAATCTTCCAGGCGTAGGCCCACCACTGTATGTAGCCATAGTATCAGCCAAAAAAACCAAGTTGATGAATCATTCCTGGGAAAAGATTCACTTCCCTGGAAGAAAAAAAGGTTTTTTGTATCTAACTGCACAACTGTCAACTAAATAACTCTTGATATCCTCTTGCATCCACAAAAGAATTAGAGTTTAGAAGTTGAAACCGCTGCTTAGCCCTCGTGCTTGTCACTTCACTCCACAGCCAAATTTAAAACACCATGCGGCCTTAGGTTCAGCTGCCAACACAATTAAATGTTACTCTACAGTTTATAGACCGCGGATGTGGAAATATACGAAGTATAGACTTTTTTAGATAGAGCAAAAACATTATTCTGGGATGGTAGTAGTTTATTTTTTGTTAAGGTTCTGTGCCAAAGAACATTTTATGTTCAATGCACTAGAGCCCTTTGATGAACGAATAATACACACTCACAGTTTGGGAATTTGTGTGGATCCGCACCACAAGATCATCATTTCCAGCTAAGTTGGTCTTCTGAATCCTAGTTTCAGAGTCGTCCAGCTAAAAGCTCAGTTGATACAATCAATAGAACCGCATTGTAGTATTTCCGCTACAAGGTCATCATGATCTCATACAAGGCAACCACAGTTCTTCAATAACCAATATTCTCAAGCTTAGGGAATTGATACATTAACTGGCTTTCCAGTGGATGAGATCAGTCCCTCTTACGTAGAATTTTAGCTGTTGAGAACGTTCGCAGTTTGATTCCATTCTGATCCTTGGAAAGCATATGCTTGAGCTTAGCACCTCGAGTTTGGGTACCTTCACATATCGTCATTTGGTCCCATGGAAGTTGGCCAACCGGCCACCCCCCAACGTCAATTTCTTGAGGGTTGGTGGGAAAACATCACATTGTTTAGTTATCCATGGTTTATAAAGAAACCTTGCGAATGGTTCAGAGTCTCCAACAGAACCATTCTTGAGGTTTTTCGCAGACATTTGCTCAGTCGGGTCAGCACTCTTCGTCACTTTCACGATTCCTAACTTCTTCCAACTTGCTGTGCTTGTGCGTTGAGGACGCGGTCTTTTTTATACTACCAAAGGTAATGTAAGAGATGGTTTCGTAGCTTGGGTAATTCAATATTAGAGTGCCTCGAACGTCCACGAATTCCTTTTTGTATAGATTGAACAATAGTGAAAGTAGCATCCATTCCTGAAATAGAGATTGCCTTAATTTTTTGATCTCCCATATCTCTGCCGGCACAAATACTAGCCTGGTGACTGTATCGAATAGTGTCTGTAAGGATACCTAAGATTGCACCCTGATGTTGGGAGAACACTTAAAACTGGCGAGGGCAAGATACCTCCAGTGTAGATAATTTCGCGCCATATTTCACAAGGTAAATGGTCAAATGGCTGAAAACATATATCCATCATTTAACCATTTGAAGTTAGTAAGGTGACATCGAATCAACCTTAGAACAGCATCTGAGGAGTTCCTATCTCGTCCAAAACAAAGAAGGAATTGCACAAGGAAGTAAAGGTTTAATCATACACATGCTTTAAATGTGTTGATGGGGCTCTGTGAAAATTGAAATGATTCGATGCTCAAAAGATGCCCCCTGGTGGAAGCAAAGAAGACATTTTGATTTGGTAAATAGATTTAATCTCCTCCTTCCATGCTTCTCGTATGAATTACGATCATGCAACAAGCATGAACCTGCATGTTTTGACTTCGCCACTTGAGGTCAAGGTCTTAACCAAATCACTTCCTATCTATAAGAATCTCTAGGTACCCTCGGCAACTTCTTCGAAGTCATTTTCAAGGTGTGCGTTTTTTTTTAACGAAGTCCCAGCAAGCCATAGCTTCATTAGTTTTGGAAACCGTTCGCTCAAAGTCTTTTTGGAAAAGCTCCCATCCTACAGGAACATGTCTTCAAGTGAGCGGCACATGTTTATAACCAACCGCAAGTAAGAGTCCATGCATTCTTCTGTTTCCCTACGACAACAACCATTTTTGTGCTAACTCTTCCCAACAGTCTCCGTCTTGCTAATCTTTGAACAAATCCGCAACCAACACAACTATTGCTAGTGGTAGTCACTTGACATTTCTCGACTATTTTCTTGTAGCTTTCCTTCTCCCGTTCAAGTGGCAAGCTCCCTTCCAAAAACACCTTTAAGTTGACAACTTTCAAGCTCTGTCCCACACTAGAAGTCACCGCATGTAAGAGGAGGCGGCCTGAGCTAGCATAGATACCAGACATTTGCAATCGACTAGTAAAGTATGACACGGCTTCCATTTTTATCATCTGGAAAAGATCTTTTCACAAACATCCCCTGCATGGTTCCCACACGTCATCCATTCCAATGAGATTCTCCTTCCTTTCAAACTTCTGTATACTTTGTTCCTTCCAATGCTCCCTATTTTTTAGGTAAGTGTTGTCATTAACCAGTGCAAACTCCGCAAATCCTACAACAACATTTCTCCTAGTTGATCATTTTGAGATACAGTTATACTCCAGGCACGAATGTAGAAGTTGATCCCATGTAAATATCATCATAAAACCTTTTCTATCAAAGTCGTTTTGCCAATTCCCCTGCCCATTCCAACAATTGAGACGTACATTTTAGCTTTTGGAAGAGTCCTATAAGCCGAGAATTACAGTCATTAAGTCTTATCAACGGTCTAACATAGTATGCTGGGATGCGGAATGATTTTTGAATCACCTCTCACACGTATCCTGTGTTTGGAAGAGCAATCATTATCATTTGAGCATTCATAACCTTCATCACATATCCTTTATGCTATCGAACCCTGCAGTCACACCACTATCCCCCCGGAACACTTTCGAACCTACTGGACTGAAATCATGTGATCTCTTTCCACTTCATATAATGGATACCATCTAGAAATTGAGTTGCCAAATCTTTAAACCCACTTCTCAAAGTTCCACTGCTTCTGGGACATTTCTAACCGACAGAGAGTCTCCAAAAACTCAGGCCAGGAACGACAGCTTCACATAGTCTAGGGTAACGCTAATCGTGACTTCATCATTTCCTCGTTTTTGTTGAAGAGACCGACAGCATGTGAGCCATTCCCACTTTTTTCCCTCCACAGATTGTTTTTTCATTTTTTTTATGAGAAATTCTATGTGTGTGCTTAATTGATCTCTGAATATTCCAATTAGACTAATTTTGTTAGAAAAATAGAATAAGGTGAAAGGGAGAAAGAAATATACAGAGAATTAATTTGCATAAATGCACTACCATAATTATAGTGACACGAAGAGCTAAATATCTCCACAATGTATAACACACAAGAGGACTCCACACTGCGACATTCAAAACTACGCAACGGGAACAATTTTATTTGGCTTTTGAGAAAGAAAAAGTGAGAAATCAACAAACAACAAAAAGCAAAACAACAACATCCAGTGTGATCCCATAGGAGGTCCTGGGCACAAAAAAAGTTTTCAAAAGAATCGGTAAGTTAAAGGCAGCCTCATTCTGGCTTCTGTAAGCGATACATACCCCTTGGTGAATATCCCAGTCCTTTTGTAGCAAATTTGCCTAAACGTATAACTATCAGGCAACACATTATTGATTAAGTACCACAATTATCCCAGTCTTATTTATTTTATTATTCGACTAATTCGAATTGTGCCACGTAATCATTAGCCCCTTTGATTAGAAAAAAACAAATTATATTAGAATACGGAAACATATTTGTGATTCCTAGGAACAAGCAAGACAGAAGATACCAATCATTTTTGTATGTATATTAGAGGTTGCAAATTCAGAATAACACTAACCTTTAAGTGTTTCTCACAACACAAACACCAAGTGGCAAGCAGGATGAATTGAAAGAATACTATACACAAGTGTTACAGAGCCAAAATAAAAAAATGATGTCACGGAGAAACAGTAAAGAGATGGGAAATGAGAATAATTCACTTTCCACACACAATAACAAAAAAAAAGGAAAGATCACTTTGCAAACTTGTCAAAGTTCTAGTCGTACACTATTAAATATCTCTATGTTTTACTTGAGCAATACTATGGCACGCTTTCTCCTTTTTCTTTATTGTTTCTTCTTTTTTCTTAAAATAAAAATTAAAGTTCCTTAGCTTTGTATAGGTCGAATAGTCCTTTTAAGTTTATCAAATGGAGATCCACTTTTGGTTTCCATCAATATTTTCAAACTCTGATGACATTGACCAAAATAACAAAACTACAAATGGCGTACTTCCAAATGTGAGTTCCCATTAGTACTTCTCATTTTCGATTCATCACTGTTCTAATTAAAATTTCCACCATCAATTGGAGTTTGGGTAAATATCTGATGAAGACAAAAAGTGCTCACTTTTGCCAAACTTAAAGGGACCAAAAACTGCTCAACTGCGTACTAAGGATTCTATGTTTATCTACTACCCAAGATACGGCTATTTATGTTCTTTTCTCTAAATGTTTTAACCTGTACAACCAAACGTGATGTCTGGGATTACACTGTAACTGTTTATGACAAACGCCATGTCTTTGAACTACTTACTCCCTCTAGCTTCCTTCATGCATCCTATCATTTTTAGTTTGTCCCAATACGAAATGTCATCTTTCTATCATTAAGAATAATTAACTTTAAATTCTCATTGTTACCTATAGCGAATAATTTTTAAGTCATACTGATACAAATGTCTTGAATCTTCTTTAGACCATAAGTTTCAAAAGTCTTCGCATGCAAACTATTTTCAGGTTTAGTCATAATAATGTCACCTAAGTGAAATAGAGTACTATACTGTTTAATTTAATAAAGATGTCAGCCTATATTATACAAGAAGTTTTAAACACACTCGAGAGAAATTGGGAGAACACCGATACATTCACAAAGGTGTTAAAGGAAAGGACAAAGTGAGGAAATAAAATGATCTTCGATTGAACAATATATGGTAAGGAGGTCCACAGCAGTGTCCCTATAAATTATCCTGATTTTTTATACTATTTTTCTTTCTTCCTCTTTCTTTTTCGTTTTGCACACTTGTTGTGAATATTGATGGCATCATCAAAACATGGGACACGGAGAAACAAGTAAATAGGTAAGCAATGACTAGTAATTTAAGCCACCTATCCTCAGGCAAAGCAGAGGGATGGACGGATCCATCCAAACCCCTTTATTGTGGAAGTGCACTGTATATTACAGTAGATGAGGAACCCCCGTGGAGAAATCCTATCTCCGACACTGCGCTATCTTTCTTGTTACCTTGCTTCATCCATTTTAATAATCATTTTCTCCTGCAACACATTATTGCAGGAAATGACATAAAGAGAGTTATCATAACATGTTTGATGCAGAAAATGAACCCAATGACGAGTTGCTTTCAAAAATCATAAGATGAGCCTACTCACCTTCTTGCTATCAACTTCATAAGTCGACGCGTTACTGACTATAATATCTGAGGATAGATGACCAATCTTGACACATTTTCCTTGAAATCTCCTTCTTTTGTTTCTCTCTCCTGCACTGAATCATCCTTGCAGATGCCGCAGCAGCGGGAGGGGCAAAAGAGCTCCATATTCTGGAAGGGAAATACAAACCTCCACTACCAAAATGGGATTTCATTAGGCTTGAGCAGTGTTTAGGAAACCCCTTGTTGCAGTCTAGGGAAGTGAGTTGCCTGAAGCATTCCACTTGTTTCCCCAAATTCCGGTCCTTCCAATATAGCAAGACCCAAGCAGACGGAAGCGCTCCATCAGAGCGGTCCACTTGTTACCCATTAAAAGCATAGTCCTTTGAGTTTCAGCACTTTCAGATTTGGCAGCATACCTAGTGTAGATATATGGCTCAATCAGGAAGGTTGGTCTTATAAAGTCGCTCTTCAGGTTTTTTGGCGTGAACTTGTATGCATGGGGAAGACCGGGTAATTGACATTGGGATGGGGGGGAGAGGAAATTTCATTAGCAGCTTCAGATCTCCAGTTTTGTCCAATTTGGCTAGATTTATCGAACAAGCTTGGAGTCTCCATTTTTACCAACAAGTGTATCTAACTTTCCCACGAATTTCCTAACTTCCTTAGACCAATGAGTTCGTGCCCATTATTTTCTTTACAACATCAGGCACAACGGTGGAAATGTCTGGATTTTCTTCTACAAATTGGATCCGCTTTTTCCTTCCGCGTTTTGCTGGAGGACCACGTAAACAAGCTCACTCCCAACTGGTGTACAAGTGTTTGAATTGGGACATTTTTCCATATATCCCCTTGAATGTCAATCTCACTGACTTGTCCCGACATTAGTGTCTTGTCGCTTTTCTCATAGTTTGGAGATTGATGGCGGAAGCACCTGAAATTTCCTGAAAGAGCTATATACCTCAAATGAACTAGCTGCACTATCTCATTGTGGAAACCTTGGGAAAATTGGATGTACGTTAAGTCCAACACCGTACCAGCTAAATGCTTCATGGAGGAAAGTTATGGTTCACGAAGCAATTCCATTTCTTCGGGCAAAACACAAAAAGAACGGACATTTGGACGCAAAAGGGCCCACTTGAAGTTTGAATCCAGAAAATGTGGAATGCATCTCAGACGACCGATGATATTTGAAATCGACTCAAGAATGATTTCTGAGATCTTCTTGAAACACCTCCATGACTTTCTCCTCAGAACCCATTTTACACTCAAATCTCGCAACATATCATGAATGCGACAAGTCTTAATTCGCCCACTGGCCCTCTTCTTCGCGACTAAAACTAGATTTCTGTCAACAAGATCCTCAAGATATTCTTCTGCTGTATCCTCCAAGCATTCTTGCCAACCACCCATTTTCTGTACGCATCCTTCACTAGTCCACAATCTGAGTAATGTTCCACACAGTAATTTCAAGTCTTCAGGGAAGACCTCCGAAATAGATGAGCACACTTTCAAGTGATCAGGTAATGCTTATAACTCAGTGCTAGAACATCCATGCATTGCTTTGATCCCGAGCAACATATGAACTAACTCATTACAATTTTCCCTTCCACCTTTCACGTGTTTTTTCTTTCTTTAATAAGAGAAGACCTGAGACTACAACAATTGCACACGTTAGCCCATAAGCATTTTTTGGCATTTGTAGTCCGCAAATATCTTCTAACTCTAAAGGGGCAGATATTCCTTTGCGGAAAAACCTTCTTTGAGAGGAGCTCCACTTTCTTCAATGAGTCAGAAATCGTAAATTGGTGAGGGTCTCCTCGGGTAGCATGCAATCCCTCTGTGGTTCGAGTTGTTAATAATATTCTGCTCCCGCTAGCTGTCTTTGGGAAAGCCATTTGGAGGTCATCCCAAGCCTCCATTGTCCCAACCACACATCATCAATGACACAAGGTAATCTCTGCTTTCTCAAATGACTAAACAGTTCCTCGGCCAATTTTTCATCAATTCATTTTTTATACATTTCATCTGTGATGAGACTTAAAGCATCTAAAATTCCCAAGAAAACCTCCTTTCGACTATACTGTTGAGACACAATAAATCCTGCACGGTTATAGAAAGTGGAATTCAATGGAATGATCAGTATAAACTTTTTAGCTAAAGTTTTCTTTCCCAGGCCACCCATCCCGACCAATCGAGATGATCTCTAACTCCTCTGACCATTGGTACGAGTCCCGACTACTTATTTTCCTAGCCTCGTCATCAAAGCCCACCACATTTTCTCTTCTTCCAACCATCGAACTCTCCTCTTTTGTGGTGGGACTTCTATGAGAAGACTCTCCACATGTAAGGCTTTGAATCCCAAACACTTCTTGTCATAAATCTCCTTCACCTTCACCTTGATCGATTCAATTTCCTTTGGGGCAACATTTCGAAGGCTTTGACGAGTGATCAATACATGAAAGCTCGCCTGACCGTGTCCTAGCTTTGCATTGCTGCAATTATCACGGAACGTGTCAATTATATCCTCTGCCTATAAGCCACAATAGTGAATTTGGCTTACCAACTCTCTCACCATATTCCTACTCACTTCTCCGTTCTCCCGAGAGTCTTAGAGAAAGCTTTCAATCAACTAAGCTCTCTGTGAAGAGACGCAACTTACTTCATCCTTAACTCCTTAAAGCAATCCACATGATAAAAGGAAGCAGTTGTTTTCAAATTTAACAAGAGAAATTCGACGACCCGCATCAGCCATCTCCGCAATAGTGGTGCACTCTCCCTGACGAAATCCTGAACCTGCAAGATGCCTAGAATCAATTTTCAGCTAAGCACCCATTTAAACCGATGTATTCTCGTTGTAGGACAACAATACATAGTAAAGATTCCAACACTTGCATATACATCATAACTACGACAACAACAACAACAACAAACTCAGTATAATACCCCATCTACCCTTACCTTTTGATTTTGGCTATATAATTCGAAAGTTTTCCATCGAAAATCTAAAAAGTCTGACACTTCCCATACTCATAGTCCAATTACAACACAACATATCCAGTGAAATTTCATAAGTCGGGTTTGGGAAGAGTACACAGACCTTATCATTACCCATAACCTCGTGGAGGTAGATGGTTTGTTTACAAACCACCCTCCGCTCAAGTGCATCAAATCAAGTAAATTACGAAAAGGAACAAACGCAAGTGAAAAAAAAAAAAAGCCATGACAATACTTCTATAACCAAAACAATAATTAATTTTCCTCCTACATACATCCTCAAAATCCAAATAAAATTGTGGTTCTTAATACTTTGAAATATTTCCCTGAAACCATTTTTTAAAAAAAACTTTTTCTGCAAGTTGAAACTACGAAAAAATATGTTTGGCCAACAAAAAAAAAAAGTCTATTCACTTTTTTCACTAAAATTAGTCCAGAAAAATCAAAACAACTCCAACTTTGTATTTAAGCTAAATTTCAACTCCAATTTTTAAATATCATTTTCACTTGAAAAAAGAAACCTATTTTCTTTTCAAATATTCCACACTTTTTTCCCAAAGGCCTCTAAATTTGGGGGGAAAAGGTCCAAATTGCTCAATTTATCCTTTCAGTATACTCGAAGCTCAGATTATTTTCTTTTAATCCAAAATTGCAAATAAAAAATATGCTAAAGACTCAAATAAAAAGGGAAAAAAATGGAAGAATCAGAAGACTTACCAGTTGTGGTATTAGAAATAAGTTTTTTTTTTTTCCTCAAAAAGCCAACTTTTATGAGAAAAAAAATAATTGAGCTCAATATATGGAAAGCCAAGAATTTTATATGAATTTCTATTTTTTTTTTTAATTTTTTTTTTAAATGTTTTTTTTCCCAAAATGCAATGAAAACTGTGAGTTTCTTTTAAGAGTCAACTTTAGGGTTTGTTTGGTTGACCAGAGTAGAATTTTGAGTTATATCAAAGGATCAATACTTAATATCGAGACATTAAAATATTTTTTCAATTCATTTTTATTGATTTTTTTCTATTTACAATTAGATTTTTATTTTAATTTATTACTTTTAAGATTCAAAAAACAATATTTTTTTTAAACTATTAGTTATTTAGATAACAACAAATCAAACCGGTAAAAAACATAACATAGAATAACTAACCTCTATCATGTATTTTAAAACCAACGATTCCATTAGTTTTTTTTTTTCAAAAAATAATCACTTCTGTTATGTTATCGTAGATTTTAATTAGTTGATAGTTGACCTCAAAAAATCCGAGTCCCTTTCAATGTTTGTCTCTCTTGTTTTTTTCCTATCTGGTACAGCATCGAGTCTATTTCAAAGTGAAATTATTTCTACAAAGCTTGTTTATATTTTAAGATTAAATCGAGACTCTAATTCATTTTTTTTAATTTAAACAAACCTCAAGAACAACAATATCCATATTCCGTACAATCTTAAAAATGGAGTGTGACAAGCAGAATATATTGTTCCAATTTCTAATTACCCTCCAACTCATTAGAATAGACTTGAAGACACTCTACTACCACTACTACCCTACTTCATGGTCACCCCGAGCATGGTGAGAGTCCAAACGGGAAATAGACGTGTCCTCTGACAGCCATGTATATATGAATGACACTTGGACCAATTCAATTCCAAAAATTAATACATAAAGGAAAGATTTCAACATCCATTTCCCAATCATATGGGCGCTGAACGGAATCCCCAGAAATACACATTATTTTTTTGAGAATCTAACATGCAACCGTTTACATTTTTCATCCTAACCACTTCTATAGCCATCCCTTTCCTTATCTGGAAATCAAACATTCTCTTAAAGTGGTCTCTAAAGCAAAATCCAAAGCCTGCAAAACAGAACAAACATGTGTCGTTTTCGATCAACACTAGATAATTTTATTCTTTCAGCATGGAAAGTTGTCCATGGCTGTGAAGTCATAATTCCCATCCATCTATAATTGAGTCGAACCAACTATGATGTTTACTAAAAGCTTTCATGCTTCTAATATAAATAAACTAGTTACAATACAAATTTACTCAACGTCGTTCAGGCAACACTAAACAATTTTCCTTCAGTTCAAGCATGAAAAATCTCCCCACCAAAGTCAAAGTCACAAGTCCTCTATTGTATATATATTACTTACCATATTATCGTAATTGCAACATACTGAAAATCTTTCAATTACTTTATACCATAATTAGTTTGTTAGCTAATGGTTTCCTTCTGAATAAATTATTTAGGCACTGGAATACCAAAGTTATTGAATTGTGCTGACCCGCGAACTCAAATACTTGACCATAGTTTGTACACAAAAATTACACACATAAAAGGTGTTTGTGTGTGTAGTAGAGATACTAACCTGAGAACTTCCTTATTGTCGATGTGAAGAAGAAGAGAAAGAACATTTTCATTAGTAAAAAAAATGATGAGTGATTTGTGAGATTTATAACTTTAAAGTAGACACCAACAATTGACTGTATGGTTGTGATTGAAGGAAAGTACTTAACCTGAATACTCATAAATGACTTAGATATTAGATACTTGAAAGAAATATGGAGATACAATATCTACCGCCAATTTAACACAAGTGTACGACAATTATAATAACACAATGAATAATTTGGAGCATTATAACAAACTTCTAAGCTTGGGCATAGCAGTACCTCTCCCACACTCTGGAATTCAGGCTTCTGACAACTAGTTAAGCTTCTCCCCGATTTTTGAATGATAGTTTGTACTATCACCTCATTGGTTGGCAGCACTAGAATATGGCGCGTAGGGGCAGGCCATTGTCTTCCTTTCTTTTTCTTTTAACAATCTGTATCTTTGGTGATCCTTGGTTTTGGTCACTGTTTGGAAGACCTGTCACGCGTGAAAGTTTAGAAATATGCAGAGAAACAGGAATGGTGAAAAAATAAAAGATAAATCGTGAACTTGTTCTGTACATACTTCTGAGGTAGAAAAGGAATGATCAAATTTAGGGCACCGTTCTTGCATGGGGGACCAAAGTTCTCGCTCAGTTTTTTCAATGCTTTCTCTTCCTCCATCTAATCCATGAATAAACATAACAAGAAAATTTAGAGAATTTCACAATCAGCTTACTGTACTTCATTAAGCATAGCATTCTCATGTTAGTTTGCCATTACTCGGGATCCTCTCTCATATCTCATTACCGTAGCATAGACTAATGAGTCCCTCATACGTGTTCCAGATTTTGCTAGTTCCAAGCAATCAAGAGGTTTCAAGTCCTCCTTTATGTTATAAACGAATAAAGTATTAAATCCGATTTCATCCACAAAATTAAGATCAAAAAACACAAAATCAGGAATGGAGCATTACCATTTCTTGCGATCTGTCTCTTCTCTATACCCTTCTGCATCACCTCTTTCGCTTAAAATCTGCATAACAAACTTGTGCCTTGAGCATTTGGATGACTAGCAAGCGAAAGCTAAATATGTTTTGATTCTAGTGGGAATGAAATTACCTTCTTATCGAACTCAGCTCTACAAGAGAACGGTGATCTCTTCGTTTAAGTCCTGACTTCAGTGAGGTTTACTACTTTCTCAGGAAGTGGGAATAGGCCCTGCAATAATGTTCAAAAAATTATAAGCCCATGGTGGTACTGAAATATGACAGCGTATGGAAAAGCTTATTCTTTTATATATCTTACTCGGCCAAGACTGGTTAGCCTTAAAATTTCCTCATCTTTGTGCTTCTTCCTCCTCCATTCTTCGCCTTTGTCTTCCATTTGCTTCCACGTCTCCTGCTCATAGCTTATCAAGAAGACTCTCCAATTGGAAAAGGTTTCTGGTCTTGTGCACCGCTTAGTTCCATGCTTTTGGTGGAATCTGGCATACAAACAAGGTATGAACGAACGTAAGAATGTTTGGTGGACAACAATCCATGCGTTAGAGTAGAGGTAAGAAAAAGATTGGGTTAAGTACCACTGGATAATCCGGTGGTGTATGGATATGGAGTTTGCTTTGCGCATTCTGGACCTCTCCTCCTCGATTTGTTTTATTTGAATTCTGTGAACAATTTTTTCCTCTCTTTCTTCTTTCTCCGCCCTCTTTCCGGAATCAATGGAAGCAAGCCATGAGGAACTGTTTTTAAGCTGAAAAAGGAAAAAAAACAAGACATAAAAACTACATTACTCAGTGGAGAGATGGAAGGATTTGGAGTGTGTTTTCTAAGGAATAGTCTTGTCGTTTTTGAGTTCAGAATTAAGGGAAAGCTGAAACATAGGAGAAAGATACAATTAGAAAAAATGAGGGAAGGATGGTAAGATTGTAATAACCATGACAATGTTAGACCTTTGCCCAACAAGCATATCAGCTACATTGGCTGGGGTGGAATTCGTTCATCGGTGGCAAAATGAAATTCCCTTGATGGCAACTGGTCACCTGCCTCTTTTGGTGTTTCAGAACATCCCCAAATCTCCCTTACTTTCAAAATCTACAATTTGAGGAGGAAGTCAGCCAACAAGAGGAAAACTAGAGACCCACTAGTTTTTTCCTGTATAGTGATCGGTAGGGCTAACATTACCATTCTTATTCAAAGCCTTGCCTTAATTTGGGAACTTTTTCGAGTTCTTCCTTTTCCATTTTCTTTTCTTCGGAGCTCAATCCTTGGAGGTCGAGCTCTTATTGAGGTTTTTAAGAACAGGTGACTTGGGGGCTGTAAGATGCGACGATTTCCACTGGTGACCTCTGGATGAATGATTGCTATATTCATAATTAAACAAATAAATTTGTTTATTTTTCAAGTGCTTACGAACGCCTTCCCTGTACCTGAGTAGAATTCTATCGATGCAACTGTTGATGTTTCGCATTTTGATTTGCTCGTGCCATTGTTTTGCAAATGAAAATCCTCAGAAGTAAGATACAAAAATTTCATAATCCTAATTCGCTGAAAATTATGGAACTTTGGCAATCTATATATCCTAAATTCCTGGAAGTTTTGAGGTATACTCTTCGGAAAATTGGTAGAGTTGGAACTTCCAATATCTGGTTGCAAAATATTCAAGATAAAATTGGAAGTAAGATCAAAAGATGCAGTTAAAAATCGCGCAAGGGTGAACAAATGTCTAACATAGGTACCTTTTTGTTCAACGGGCGGCCTTAAACTTGGGAATTTTGGCCATCATTTTCTTCCTCCTTGCTCAGCTGAACTCTGACTCTTGGTTGGACTAACACGTTGAGCTGTTACAAATTCAGGTTCCTTCGGCCTGTCAATATGAGCTTATGCTCTTCCTCTGCATCTGTTCCAGCCGGATCATCCTGGAACTGAAAAATACTTGATAAGAAGTGTAAGAGGAAAAAGCTAGTTAATATATTCAAGTAAACCTCCAGTGACTTACATGTGTAGTAGACTGCTCATGCGAGCAGTGACATCTCCCTGGTGCTAGATTGGGAACTTTTTCATCATTTCGCTATCGAACTGAATGGGCAACTGTTTCCCGAACATACCTCTTACGAAGGAGAAACAAAGTTAAGTTAGAATCACAACACCCACATTTGTGAAGATTACAAAATGCAAGTAAAGTAAATGTTCGTCATGCAAACCTTTCTATCCTGTTTATGACTTCGGCCCCCTCGGCAGTCGAAGAGAACAAGATGGAACTGCCGCTAGCATCCAACTTTTGGTTTGTGAGGCAGATTCTTGGGTGGTTGAATTGAGAATCTACCATTTTTTCCGGAGAAGAAGAAGCACGGTCAGCTTAAAAATGAAATTATTATGTATGTCCCCGAATAGACTGAACGAATCAATTCACTGTCTGGATTTTCCGCCTTCTAGTTTTCTGTCTTTTATACTTGGTTTTCTTGGGACAGATTAGGTTCCTCCATAGCACTTTTCGCGATTGTTTGCTACACACCAAGCCATTTGTTATTTCTATCAGAGCAAACTTTTTTGAATGACCAAACAAAAAAACAGCGCTAAGAAGCTAAAACCTTAACTTCTTTTCTGACACTAGCTGGAATAGTACCCTCTTCACTGTGACTGTTGCAGGTGAAGCTTTTGACTTTAATGCTAAGGTTTCTAATAATGCTGGCAATCTTTGGTTAGCCGTCTGTCGCGTCTTGGATCAGTCTTCTCGTCACTCTTCTGAGATATCATCAGTGGTGCAGGGTGCTAACATTCTGTCCCTAAAAGCATTATTAATGCATTATCAGCTGACGCGGGGGGGGGGGGGGGGGTGGGGGATACAAGTGCCAAGCCAAATGATAACGCCTCAGTTATAACCAACCTTCCACATTTGACTGCTGCTGTACAGATTCCTGCTATAAATAAACCAAATTGATAATAGATCCCAGAAATAGTGAATAAAGTGCCGTTGCCTTTCTCAAGATGGTGGATACATACCAGATTAGCAAGACTGCTACCAGATTCTTCGGTATTCTTTTGGCATAAACCGCTACCTACTTCCAGAAGAAGCAAGCTCAGTCTGCAGGTTCTTCAATCTCATTCGGCATTTCACTACCGTACTTCCAGAGAAGCGGGCTCGCTGCGTGTTCTACAAATCCCATTTTGGCATAACTCTACCTTACTTCCAGAAAAAGCGGGCTCAGCTGCGCGTTCTATTATCTACATTTGACATTAAGCTCTACCTTCCTTCCATAAGAATCGGCCTCAGCTGCCGTTCTTTTAATCTCATTTGGCTTTACCTCTTTCCTTACTTTCAGAAGACTTGAGCACCGCTGCGGTTCTTCAATTCCATTTGACCTTACCTCTTCCCTACTTACAGAAGAAGAGGGCTCAGCCACAGCCCTGTTTCCAGATAAACAATGAACAATCATTACATTTGAGTAGGAACGTGATGTCCAAATGAAAGGAATATGAATCGCGTCAAATTCATCTTAATCAGTAGACGCTTGCATTGTCCTGTGCCAATTCTTCGTCTTTTGTAAAATCACATCATGCTCTCAAGTCTTAATGGTTTCTACACTCTTCTTGATTCTTTGCATCGAAAAGCTGCCAAGACAACAAAGAAAAGCCAATCAAGAATTTCGTCATCAATTTTTGGCCATGTCTTGAAATAGAAAGACATCATATGACCGATAAGCAAGGCATTCCCATGTTCATCTCTGGTTGCCATGTCTAGGGTCTCAAGTAGTAAATTTCTGTTTCATATAGGAGTTGAACACCTCATTCATTCTCTGGTCATGTTTTGTAAGGGTGTTATGGGAATGCTGCCAAAATCAGGTCACCCATTAAATGTCCAAGGCTGATGAGGGTGAAGACACTGCACTGACAAGTATTACTATTTGAAAAGAGGGTCAAAGAATTCTTGGAATTGACACGAGGGAAGCAGGACAGGGCCAGCAATGTATTTCCGCTCCAGAGTAGAACGGATCGACTCATGGCGTGGAACACTCGGATTTAGAGGTAAAGTTTTGAACCCCAATTCTCAAAGAAGTAATACATAAACTTTCCTTCTTCAATAGATAAAAATTGATTGAGTGAAGGGAGAAGGATGATTTAGAGCAACCAAAGAGCTAAATCCTAAGTGGATCAATGGCAGCAACTTCAACCTACCACTTACAATAACTTGTCTCGCCTTAGGTCACTCACGAAGCATTCTATCTAGAAAGAAACCTGCTACCTGCGATTTCACCTTGTACTTCAAAGTTGTCATCGGGGGGTGGGAACTCTTCCACCAGCAATACTTAGCTGTTGAACATCATTTCCTCCCCCTCCCCATTCCCCCTCTCCTCTCCCTAACCATAAGGCTATAAAAACAATGGTAAGAAAGTCTTATTCTGGCATAAAATGCTGCATAAGCCAAACACAGAATAACCAACACATCAACCTCACATTGCAATTGATACTTTTTTTTTCTGAATGGCACTCAACAACAGCAACACAATGTTTATTAATCTAACAGTGATCACATATAAAATCAATGATATAACCCACACGCCCTTAAAATTAAACAAATATCCCACAATGAACAAAAATCTTGTAATCTCCATTCAAATTTCGTTCGGCTCCTCCATCCAATTACTCTTATGAACTCTTTTTTTCTATATCATTCAAAATTAATAAACCCTAAAATTTTTGAAATAATGATCAAAATACAAAACTATGGGGGGCGTTAATTTGGGAAAAATATCACACTAATCCAACTAACCAAACCGAAAAAAGTGTGAAAACCCCAAAAAAAAATCACAATCGATTGAACTTGAAGCATTAAAGCAATAAAATTCAAAAGTAGACGACTACGAGAAGAGCTAGCTTAATTGAAATCTCAAACCATCATTCAGTTCAGCCTTCCGCTTATCCTCATCAGTCTCTCCATTGATGAAAGTCCATAGAATCTCGGTGCCGAGAACTCATAATCCTCTCCATAACAACTGAGTTCAATCCGCCATTTTCTCCACTTTCACAATCTCTCTGCAAACAAAAGATCGAAGCGTTTTCCCTCTGTACTCCGCGATTTTGCGAGAAAAAAAAAAGGAAAAATTGATTGTATTCTTCTCTGTATCTTCCCAAAAATGAAAAGTAACAAAGTCGCAAATTGGATTTTACTTAGAGAATTTTGTAATGTAACGGTCGAATTTTTTTTTGAAAAAGAAAGAGCTTTAAGTTACTTATGGAATTGCACTACTGTATAACTGCTAGTAGAAGGGAGTTTATGTCTAATAATAAAATAATATTTTTCGAATCGTAAAATTGTTTACTATATTTATATTACGATAATTGTTCGGTGTTTCTAAACCCTTGTAGAGAGGAGATGGTTTCGTGACACGGGTATCAATGAGTATTAAAAATTGAAATTAAATTTTTATTAATATAAATCTGTTGTTAAAAACAATAAATATCAAGATTGTATATTTTGTTTGTCATCAAACACTAAGATTAACTCTAATTAATTTAAGTAGTATAACATGAATGAAGATATTAGATGAATAATTTCTTTATATTTTATTCAAATAAAAATAAATAACTATTACTGTCCTAATCAAGTAATAACTCTTAATTATTTTAAGGTACATGGCAAGAGGACAGATATTTTTCATTCTTAACATGGAAAAACACTTCATAATTTTGTATATTTCTCATTTAATTTTGGAAATATCAATCAGTCTTTTCATTTTTTAATAATCTTTTTAAAATATTTAACCTTTTAAAAATAAAAAAATAATTAATTTAAACTTTAAAGTATTTTTATTGTTATTATAATTATGACTAAATATGTTAATCCATAAGCTTTGTCTTTTTTATATATAAGGTTCAACAAATTTTTTAACAAATCACACTTCGTCAAACTATATATAATAGAATTTAAAAAATGTATATCTATTCAGATTAAATTATATTAGATAAATTTAAACAATTATATTTTTAATCACAGTATACTGCATAAATCTAAAATGAACACGTATACTTTTTAATTAAATACACCATATCAAATCAAATCAAAATGATTAATATTTTTTATTTTTTTGTTGTGTTCTTCTCTTTCTTTTCGTAATTGCACCGTTGATCATTAAAAATTATTATCTTTAATGAAGAAAAATATGAATATATAAGTAGTTGTTAATCGTTCTCTTAAGGCCAATTATTTATAATTTGTTTTTTATAAAGAAAGCAATAAATTAACTGTTGTTCCTGAACTAAATAGTCATTCTGTAAGATAAAAATTATCGTCTTCGATTAAATTTTAATCCACAATTCTCTAACCCTATACTCAAAATTAAGTCTCTCTTACCCAACCTAATATAAAAGCTAATCAAAATCACAAAAATCACAAGATCCTATTATTTTGTTTGCACTAAATAATAATCTCGTTGAGAAAATGCTCAGCAAAAATTTACAAAGAACGTATTATTTTACATGTTTTAATTTTACTTGTTATGTTTTACTTGTGAAGATCAATTTTATTTAACTAATCTCCAGAGCTATTGTAACGACCCGTCTGTCGTTTGAGCAACAGATTTTATTCTGGAAAAACTGCAGAGTGAAGGAGGCCACGACGGACCGTCACGGGCACGACGGACGTCGTGGAGGTGTCGTTTTCAAAACACTTTATCAAATCTGAAATTTGGTACTGAAAATCGTACTCTCTGACGTCGTGACGGAGGGCAGGACGGACCGTCGCAGGCGCGACGGCCCGTCACACACACAGGCCATCCACTTAAAACAAGTCACTGTGCGCACGACGGACAGCAGGACGTACCGTCGCAGGCGCGACGTCCCGTCAAACGGTATAACGCAATCCCAGTTCGGGTCGGATTTTTCTTTACAACGTTTTACAAGGGAACCGTTTTGACTATTCCTGCTTTAAATTATAAAGTTAGGGTTAATGTTAATAAGTTAAGATTACTTGGGGGTTTAAAAGAGTAACCTTAAATTTAATTAGTGGGTATTTTGCCATCTTTTTATTCTAATTATATATTAAGTAGGGTAAAGAAGAGGGTTTGAATAAAGAAAAAAATAGACATAGAAACAGAAAGAAGAGGGAGAATCGATCAAGAGAAGAAGAGACGAAGAGGATAGCAAAGGATTTTGAGAAGAATAGCTTTGTTGATTCAATCTTTCGTTGGAGGTAGTATGGTTTATGTACGAATATTCGTAGTGAAACTTCTTAATATGAATCTTAATGTGGTTGATATGTATTGTTAAACCCTGCTATGTGCTAATGTTTGTATGCTTGCTGATTATGATTAAAAATTGTGATGAAGTAACAAAGCTTATGAAGTTATTGATCCCAAAATCTTGAAAGAAACCCTAATTCACTTGATATATATATAATGAGATGATTATGCCCTTAGATGAAGAAGTGCTTGATAATTATATAATGAGAATGATGATGCCTTATGTAAAAAGGCTTTAATGAATTAGGGGAATCGGGTGCCAACGTTCCGTACAGGATGAATATTAGGATCGAGGTCACGTTTCCGACACCAGGATAGTATGAGGATCCGGGTTGCCACGTTCCGGTACCAACATGATAGAATATGAGGCTCGGAGTGGGTCACGTTCGACAACCATGATCGTAGATGGATCGGTGCCACGGTTCCGGTACAAGATAGAATAGAGGATCAGGAGTTGGTCACGTTCCGACACCAGGATAGGAATTGATAATGAGGATTCGGGTGCCACGTTCCGGTACCTCAGGATCGAAAATATTAGGAATCCGGAGTGTCACGTTCCGACACCAGGAATAAGGAATATGAGGATCGGGTGGCCACGTGTTCCGGTACCAGGATAGAAGATGAGGATCGGAGTGTCACGTTTCCGACACCAGGATGAGACTTGGACGGTGCCACGTTCCGTACCAGGATAAATATGAGGATCGGAGTGCCACGTTCCGGCACCAGATAGAAATAAAGGATCGAGTGTCACGTACCGACACAAGAGGAAGAAAGTAATGAATCTTGAAAGATAATGAATATACTCAATCTAAATGACTTAATTTCCCAAAATCGAGTAGGGTATTGAGGCTTTGAGTCCCTCATTTGTGAACTCGGTTGTAGTTTTTGATTACTTCATGTTGTTATTAGCTACATGTTGAGTATTTTAAGTTGATTTACATTATTATTGATATATACTGTTCCCTATTTTGAGTTGGCCGATGATAAATCTACTCAGCTACGTGTGGATTGTACTGACCGCCCGACTTATATTTTTCCCCTCAAATAAAATAAAATATAATAAAAAAAGTTGTTAATTGCAGCAACTTCCGTCACTTCAACTCAACGTAAGATCTAGCCAGGCTCACTGCAAATCGAAATTCCGGGTGAGCTAATGCGTTCTAGCTGACTGGGTCTTCTTCTTCAAGTATTGGATGCCTTGAACTTAACTTCCGGCATGGATCTAGCTTTTTAGTTTATTTTGTTCTTTAGAATACCCCCTAGTTAGTATTTGATCATAGATGTTTCTTGTGATGATACTTCCCTTCCAAGATGTTTGGGGTAATAATAATAGTAATTTAATTGTTTTATTAATGAGTGTTTAAGGCTTCGCATATTTTCTCTGTTGAATTCTTGAAATGTTAAGGTTTAGATAATGGGATTGTTTCGCTCACATGGAGGGGTAAATGTGGGTGCCAGTCGCGTCCCTGATTTTGGGTCGTGACAAACTTGGTATCCAGACATTCGGTTCATTGGTCCTCATCAAACAAGAACAGGTCCTAGTAGAGTTCTTTAGGACCGTAAGGGGGAGGACCGCCTTTACTTTTCCTTGAGAGGCTATAAGACTTTAGGAAAATTTCACTCTTTTCACTTCTTCTTTCGTGCTACTATTGAAGTCCAGTTGGTATCTGGGGCGATACGATTGGTATCACCATCTTCACTCTATTTCGCAATGGTTAGAACTAAAGAGCACCGACCCACCAGCCAGCAACAACGGAAAGACAAGAAACGACTGAGCCAACCACTGTGGCTGTAGCTCGGGAAGAGCAACGGCAAGAGGCCGTGGGAGAGGTCGTGGGAGGACGTCCTTCTAGAGAGAGGACAATCACCTAGCCCATTTATACTAGGGGCGGTGCTCCTCCCGCCGACCGAGGAGGTGATAGAGAGGGAGGAAGTGGAGAATGAAAAAGGGCAAATGAGGATGCCACCCCAACCTACCCCAGAATATCAACCAAGTCTCTCGCTTATTCGTAGTGGGTTATCCTGCTCAGGGTCAGCACCTCCAGTGGTTTCTCACCAACACCTCCGTTTCAGAGGTAACGACATGGCTGCTACTATGGCTCCCCGATGGATGCATCATTGGGAATGGCACATTTCCACGTCTTACTACTGGTCCTATTATGACAAATGATCGCATGAATTTTCAGTAAGTTCTTGAAATTGAAACCATCCGTCTTTAGGGGCGCAGAAAAAAAAAATCAGAGGATGCCTACGATTTTTCTGGTTGCTTTGTCATAGCTACTACACAGATTGTATAGTAGAACGGTTTGTGCGTTGAGTTCGTGAGCTATCGTTTCAAGGAACGCCAAAATGTTGCTGGCGGTCACAGTTGAGTGTCAACAAAAGGGGCACCCCACCTATGACTTGGAATCATTGTCTCTACGCCGTTTTATGGAGAAGTATAATCCCAATGACCTTATGAAGATAGAAAAAAGGGACGAGTTCTTAGGTCTAAGGCACGGGAGGATGACAAGTTAACGTCGTATGAGGCCTAAATTTCGCGCACTATCCAGTAGCCACCCAACTGTGTTTCAGTCCACAAGAAACGGTTCGCCGTTTTGGTGAAGGGGTTTGAGGCAGAGTTGCGTATTTCAGCCTTACAGGTAGCGGCTACGGCAAAATCCTTCCAAGAGGTGGTATACTTTGTGATAGAGTTGGAAGGAGTGAATGCCAGACGACTCACCACGACATCGACATCGAAAAGGTTTCGAGGGGAGGAGATTTTTAATGGTTCCTCACTCTATAGACAGAGCCTCCGGCGGTTACTCAAGTCGACAATTCACAGTCTTCAACTACAGACTGTAGTTGGGGGTCCACCTCAAACGTCAACACTACGTCCGAGAGACGTATGCATTAACCCCGAGGTGTTTGGATAGTGGGGAGGTTGGACACATCAAGGGTATTGGTCCAACCATAGTTACAGAACCCCACTAGCTAGAGGTAGAGGTGGTCATTGTAAGAGGCCCGCACGCTTTTCTTCTGGAGGGACGTGGTAGTCGAGGTAATGGTGTCCATCACCACTGCAGAGGTGCTGGGTCAAAATGGAGCCAACTAACTACGCAACGATGGTAGGGTCAAGGGCCAGACAAACGAAGGGCCCATTGTTACGCTTTTTTTCCTGGGAGCATCGAAGCGGAGGCCGGTCTGAATGCGGTATCACAGGTATCTTTTTGGTTTGTGATTGCATGGCATCTGTAATTCTTTGAACCCCTGGCTCCACTTTTTTTCATATGTATCTTCATCTTTGCTAATGGTCTAAAATTGCAAATTGTGAATTACTTGACATGCTATTCGTGTATCTACACCCGTGGGTGAGTCTGTGGTATGTTAAAGGTAAATAGGCCTTGTTTTGGTGAACTTTGTGGGGAAGCAACACTTATGTAGATTTGGTTATTTTAGAAATGGGTGGGACTTGAAGGTAATTTCTGGGTATGACTGGCTTTCTTTTCTCCAAATTTGCGATCTTGGATTGTAAGTCTAAAACTGTGAACATTGGCCAAGCCGGGGACATGATCCGTTAGTGGTGGAGGGTGACTACACTTCCCAATCCGTGCGTCATCTCATTTCTTCGTGCTAAGAAAATGGTTTAGTAAGGGTGTTTTTAGCTTTCTTGGGCACCTCTCAAGACGACACTACCCCAGTACCTCAATTGAGTCGGTTTCGGTAGTACCGGAGTTTTCGGATGTATTCCCTCAGATCTTCCGGGTATGGCCCCCAGATAGGATATTGACCTTTCTGTATTGATCTCGAACCGGGTACCGCCCCATTTTCATACCCCCGTATAGATGGCTCCCCCCCTCGGATTAAGAGAGTTAAAGGCTCAACTTCAAGAGTTGTTTGAGCAAGGGCTTCATTAGACCAAGTTGGCAATCTGAAGTTCAGTCCTCCCTTGGGGGGCTCCGTTTTTGTTTGTAAAGAAGAAGGATGGGAGTTTTCGATGTGCATAGCTACCGCCAGTTTGAACAGGTAACTATTAAGAACAATATCCTCTCCTCGCATTGATGAACTTATTCGATCAATTACAAAAGGTGCTGGTGTCTTCTCTAAGATTGACTTGAGATCCGGTTTATCATCAATTGAAAAATACGGGCAACGGGAATGTGCCAAAGACTTCTTTTCGATACGAGGTATGCATTACGATTTGTGGTGATTTCTTTTTGGTCTTAACGAACCCCCTGCTGCGTTCATGAGTTTGATGAAAACGAAGAAAGTAAGGAGAATAAAGAAGTAAATGTGGAGGGAAAACATAGAGGAGTAAGAAAATAAGAATGAGGCAGGAAAATGAGTGAGGGGGAGTGTGATGAAAGAAGGGAATGATTACTCTTGTTGTACATTCCATACTTTAGAATCTCTCTTTGTGATCGTTTTAATTGATGATATACTTATATACTCCAAGGAGTCAGAAGCAACTGAGGAGCAATTTGATAATGGTATTGGAAACATTGAGGCGAAAAAGCTTTAATTCCAAGTTCTCAAGTGCCGAGTTTTGGCTAGATTGCATGTCCTTCTTGGGCACGTGGTTTCTAAGGATGGCGTAATGGTGGATTCCTTCTAAGATCGAAGTAGTGAAGAATTGGGGTAAGACCTACTAATGTGTTCAGAAATAATGATCTTCGTTGGGTTTAGCCTACTACTAAGTACCCCCGCCGATTTTGTCAGGGATTCTCTTCTATTGCTTCCCAATTGACGAACTTGACTAAGCAGAATGTTCCAATTTGTATGGTCAGATGATGTGAGGAAAGCTTCAGAAGCTTAAGACTTGTTGACTACCGCACCTATCGCTCACCTTTCGCCGGTAGAGGTCTGAACTTCATTTGTTTATTGTGATTGCATTCCTATTCGGGTTGGTGCAGTGCTATGCAATAGAAGAACGTGATTGCTATGCTTCAAACAATTAAAAGTTCAATTAACGTACCTATCCACCCATGACTTGGAATTGGGCCCCGCGGTAAGTGTTGCATTGACGCAATGGAGACACTAGTTTATATGGGGTTAAGTGTGATTGTCCTACACGGATCATCGTAGTTCTAACGTATGTCCCTTCACTCAGAGAGATTTGAATTGAGACAGAGGAATGGAATGGAACTACTGAAGGACTACGACATCAACTTATTTTGGTATCAATCCGGGAAAGGCAAATGTTTGGCTATGGCCTTTAGTAGAAAGGCGGGAAGCATGGGAAGGTCTACTCATTTGCAAGCCTCTAGACGCCCATTGGCTAGAGAGGTTTTCCCAGACTCTGGCTAACAACTTGATGAGTTTAAAATAATGAGAAGGTGAGGATTGTTTGGCTAGTGTTGAGTCCAATGACTTCTTTTCTTGACAAATTAAGGGAAAACGAAGTTTTGATGCTGAGAAACTAAGGCGAATCCGAGAAAATTGGTTGCGAAGAGAGGCTAAAGAGCAACAATGACTAGGAAGGTGTGTTTGAGTTAATGGCAGGGTCTGTGTACCCCGCATTGATGATTTGGATCACCACTATCTGGCAGAACCTCATAGTTCCAAGGTATTCTTATACATCCGGTGCACCCAAGAGTATCGCGACCTAAAAACACACTTTTGGTGGAGTAGAATGAAGCGCAATATTGTTGACTTTTATTGCCCCAAGTTTCCAACCTGTCAACAGTGAATAATGAACAAACCAAAGGCCCGGAGGAACACTTCAAAGAAGCCCCATTCCGAGTGGAAGTGGGAAGAGAATTGCATGGACTTTGTGGTTGGTCTTCCAAAGACATTGGGCAAGTTCGACTCCATTTGGGGTGATTGTGGACAGATTAACTAAGTCCTGCTCATTTCATTCCGGTTAAGGTGACTTCATGCAAGAGAGTTTAGCCAAAATCTACATCTCATAAATCGTTCGATTGCATGGGTTCCACTATCCATTATTCAGATAGAGGTACGCGTAAATACTTTCTAATTTTGGAAAACATTGCACATGCAGAATTGGGTACTAGGTTGGACCTTAGTAACCCACGCGTTCCATCCTCAGACCGAGTCATGGTCTGAGCGAACGATTCAAAGTTTTGGGAGGACAATGCTCTCGCGCATGCGTGATCGAGTTTTTTGTGGCCCCATTGGGAAGCTTCTACCTTTGGCAGAGTTTTCGTACAAAATAGCACAAGGCACTCCAGTAATTTGATATGGCTCCATTTTGAAGCATTGATGGGAGGATGTGTAGATCTCGTCCAAAAATTGGTTGGTTTGATTCATTCGAGGCTAGACCTGGGGTACCGATCTCTTGAGGGATTCGTTAGAAAGGTGAAGGGCATTCAAGAAAAGCTTCTAGCGGCGCAAAGTAGACACAATGAGTATGCAGACCGGGGTTAGAGACTTGGAGTTCATGGAAGGTGAACAGTCCTTGGTTGAAGGTTTCACCCATGAAAGGGGTGAAATGCGGTTTTGGCAAAATGAGGTAAACTAAGTCCAAGTATATTGGACCATTTGAGGTACTAAAGCGAATAGGGAGGTGGCGTATGGAATTAGCCTTGCCCCCAGGCCCTGTCCCCGAGTGCTCGGTATTTCATGTGTCCCATGTTGAAAAGATACCATGTAGATGAAACTAACATTTTCCGTTGGGACTCAGTGTTGTGGATGAGAACTTGACTTATGAAAGGAACCATTTTGCTATATTAGATAGAGAAGTTCGCAAGTTGAGATCGAGAGAAATTGCACATCCATTCAAAGTTCAATGGAATATCGACCGTTGAAGAAGCACTTGGGAGAGGAGGCGGATATGCAAGAAAACTACCCGATCTGTTTTACGATTCACTTACTCCCTTTTTTTTCGCCATTGTTTTCCTTCTTTTGATCGTCTGAGGACGAACGAATGTGTAAATTGGTATCATTGTACCGACCCTCTAGTCTTTTTTGAGCAACAAATTTTTTCCTTCCCGGAAAAAACTGGCAGATGTGAAAGGAGGCCCACGACTGACCGTCACGGGCAACGAACGGACCGTCCGTGGAGGTGTCGTTCAAAACATTGTAAGAAAAATCCTCTGAAATTGGGTACGGAAAATCGACTCTCGAACGTCGTGACGGAGTGGCATGCTGACGTCTCAGGCGCGACGCCCGTCCAACAGGCCAATCCACTTAACAACAATGCACTGTGGCCACGACGGACAGAGGACGGACCGTCGCAGGCGCGACGGCCCCGTTCACGGTAACCCAATCCCAGTTCGGGTCCGGATTGCCTTTACTTTTTTAAGGGACTTTTTTGACTATTCTGCTTTAATTATCAAGTTAGAGGTTAAATGTTAATAAGTCTAATTACTTGGGGGTTAAAAGAGGTAACCTTAAGTTAATTTAGTGGGTTATTATTGCCATCTTTTATTCTTAATTATTATTTATTAGGGTAAAAGAAAGAGGTTTGAATAAGAAAAAAATATGAAAGACAGAAAGAGTAGCAGGGAGAATCGATCAAAAGAGAGACGAAGAGGATAGCACGGATTTTTGAGAAGATAGCTTGTGTGATTCAATCTTCGTTGGAGGGTAGGTAATGGTTATGTTACGATATTCGTAGTGAACTCTTAATCGTGCATATTATGTGTTGATAGTAAATTGTCACCTTGCTATGCTTAATGGTTGTATGCTTGCTGATTATGATTAAAAATTGTGATGAAATTACAAAGCATGATAGTTTTTGATCTCAAATCTTGAAAGAACCCTAATTCACTTGATATATTATATAATGAAAATGATTGAGCCTTCCGTATGAAAGAAGCTGATAAATTATATATGAGAAGATGATGCCTTTAAGTGTAAAGAAGGCTTTGAATGAATTTAGGGGATCGGTGCCACGTTCCGGTAACCAGATAAATATGAGGATCGGAGTGTCCACGTTCCGCAACCAGGATAAGTAATGAGGAGCGGTGTCCGACGTTCCGGTACCTGGTAGGATAAGAATATGAGTATCGGAGTGTCAGTTCCGACACCAGGATAGTAATAGGATCGGGTGCACACGGTTCCCGGTACCAGGATAGAAATATGATGATCGTAGTGTCACGTTTCCGACACTCAGGATGAGAATGAATTGAGGATCGGGGTGCCACGTCCGGTACCAGGATAGAATATGAGGTCGGAGTGTCACTTTCCTACACCAGGATAGAAATGATATAGGAAATCGGGTGCTTGTTTACAATCCCCACCTGTCGAAATAGGGCCCGAAACGTCGCGGCAACTCGAAAATAATTAATTGATTCAATTTTTAACAAAATTTTAAAAATACGAGTTTTAAAGAGTCGCCACCTAATTTTAGGAAAAACCAAGGAAACCAGTTATGATCTACGAAACCAATTCGATTCCCTAGGTAAGGGGTTTAAATTATTCCGAAGGGAAGGGGTTGGCATCCTTCGGAATCCACAATTGTGGTTTCCCCCGACTTAATTCATTTTTTTCTTTTTTTTTTTTTTTTTCAAATTGAGGACGAATAAATAATAACAAATAATAACAATAACAATATACACAATACAATAATAATAATCGGTCCTAAGTTGCCTAACGTCAATATTCACAAGATATGAAATTAAAAGTAGAAATATTCGAACTTTTTTCGAATATTCAAGGAGAGCACATCCGGGTACTGTAAAAAGACCCTTAGTAAAAGAGTTAGTGCCAAATAAATATAATAAAAATGAATAACTTAAATAACAAATAAAAAAATAAAAATCCCGTCTTTATTACATGGGAGGCTGGAACTCGACGGTAATATTCTTTCTCATTGGCCATTTTCAATATTAAAATGATAAATTAATTAAAATTCCGTCATTTTAAAAATGGAGAGGCCTCTAAACCCGACGGATAGATTTTTCACTCGGCCATTTTAACAATTTATAATATAAACTTAATTACATTTTTCCGTCTTTTAAAATAGTAACGGCCCTAACCGACGGATAAATTTTTCAATCGCCCTAAAAATAACTAAAATCTAAAGACTTTTAGAAAATCACAAGACAATAGATGTGTAAAATTGACACATATTAACATGCAAACTAGGATTAACACTTAATATATGTCAAATTCATAAATATCAATACTTGAGAATAAGACAAATTAGTTAAAAAGTAGAGGAAATGTAAAATTTGTAGTTAACACGATTTTCAATAAACTGGACATACTAATAAAAGAATAAAAATTAAAACTATCCAAAACGATATAAATAAAATCAATAACTATCAAAACATAATAATAGCAGATAACCTCCTAACAAAAATGAGAAATAAACATGAATAACTTATTTTAATACTAGTCAAACAAAGACAAAGAGCAAATAAAATTACACTATTTAAACTATGTTTTAAATATAACCAACAAAGTTAAGATAGACATATCAACCAACTTAGCTCAATTTTGCTAATTATCAAAAGTTAAAAAACCGAAAGAGACTAAACAAAGATCAATAACAATATGAAAATGGAATTAAAGAAGCGCATATAACCTATCATTTTAGTTTATTATTAAAGCTACCATTGTATCAATCACTTTAAAATAAGAAAATGAAAAGGAACAAGCCACTATTCCTATTTTTACTACAAATAATACATATTCATCTATAAATAAATAAAGTAAACTTCATACATTAAGACCAAAATACTAAAATTTAATCAATATTCATAAACAATAGATATAAATTAAAAAAACTAAAAATTAAAGAAAAGGGATTACCATGTGGTTACTTTCCCAGCACGATCTGAGATTTTCGTTGTTGTCGGAGTCCCCACGACGAGGCTGTTGTTCTCCTTAGCTTCAATGCAGTCCATTTTGTCTGCCGGTTGTCCGTCACCTTATTGGATTTCCGCTATCACAGGTCACCTTCTCTACGCCTTCAAAGCCTTCGAAGTTTTTGAGAATCTTCCGGACGCAACCTTGGACAATGAAACCCACTTTTAAAAACCACATCTTGTTTTTGTTCATTCTTTCCTCCTTCCTTCTTCTCCTGGTGCTGTTATTTCGTTCTTCTTCTCGCCTTCAATATTCTTGTTTGCTGCTCTTATTCTCACCCCATTGTATTGATCCAAAACTACTCCACATTTGTTTCTCTAGTGCTACTGCGGGAGTTGTTATTTTGTTTTTTGCCGGATGGAGCTGCTGCGGTCCACCGCTGTAGAGGAGAGGAAAGGGACGAGGGCTGGGGAAAGAGGAGAGGAGGGAGGGAGAGGGGCCTGGCGGCTGATGGCTTGGCCTGCTGTCCGTTTGGATGTTTTGTTGTTGTTTATTGTTTTTTTCCGCCGGAGAAGTCGGCAACTGATGGGCAACTGCTCGCTTCTCCCAGTCAGTGGTGGCGTGAGCTCGGAGGTGAGGCTGTTTCCATGGCCTTATTCGGCTGAGGGAGAGAGAGACGAGAGGATGAGGGTAGAAGGAAGGGAGGTAGAGGGCTGACGGAAAAGGGACATGGAGAGGACGGGGGAGCGAACGGGAGAGGAGAGTGAAAGGGGGCGACGGGAGAGAGGGAGAAGGTGGTGGTTGGGTGCCTAGCCTTTAGTTTTGTTTGCCGAGTTCGCCGTTTGCTCTTCCGGCTTGAAGCTGCTGCTCGCCATTGCCTCTCTTGCTGCTGGCTATTGGTTTTCCTCGACGAGTGCTGCTCTGAAAGGAGATAGAGGGGATGGAGCAAAGCTTTCGGCAGAGAGGGGGGGGCTGCTACGGAAAGGAAGAGGGAAGAGGGAAGAGGATTAGGAGCGAATGGCGCTGCCTCTTTTTTCAGAAAAATTAAATCCCCCCTTCTTTTTGACCTAGTTACCCCACTTAAATAAAAATTCCAAATGGGCTCAAATATGAGCTTAGCGTTGTGGGCCCAAAATTACGAATTTTGTAACAATCTTAGGCCAAAAAATTGGGTGTCACAGCTTCCCTTTCGTTGTGTATGATTGATGAAAGAAATCCGTGGACACGAAAATTGACAAACCCAATTTTAACCGAACAACATGACCTTGTAGAAAGTGTGGTTTGCATTGGGGAAGTCAAATCCCCGCCTTCTCCAATAAGGTTCTATGATGCCGTTGGATCCCTTGTTAAATAGTTTTGCACCTGTTTTTTTTTTTTTCCTTCTCTTTTTTTTTGATTTGAATTTTTTTTTTTTTTTTTTTTTTTTTTTTTTAAGAAATTCATCCTTTCAAAATGCTCTTACATAAGACTGAAGATAAAAACTTATCATCTAAAATGCAGTTTCAATGGGAGACAATATTGTTCACCGCGTCGACACTCAATTCCTTCTCGCATTTAACGTCAGTTGACCGTGAGGGATAAATATTTCCTTTGAGATTCCCGATTTCTTTTTGTTCTAGCAGTGCACTGATTGCTGCAGGGCATGAATATCTTCTGCGATATGTCAACTTTTGCGATTAATAATCTTCTCGCGATGCATAAAATTTTGCGAGGATGAATCCTTTCTCGGATGCATGAATTTTCTTCGGCGAGGTCAGCATCTTCTCGCGATCATGAATTATCTAATTAATCTCGAGGTATGAAATGTTCTCGCGAATGCATGAATATTGACTTTCGCAATGCAATGAATAATTAACTCGCAAGCATGAATTTAACTCTCGATGCATTAATTGGGACTCTCGATCAATAATATGAACTCGCAATGAATGAATTTTTCTGGCGAGGTAATGAAATCCTTCTCGCGATGCATGAATTTTTCTTTTCTGCGAGGTAAGGAATCTTCTCGCGATGCCTGAATTATCTGCGAGGTATGAATCTTCTCGCGATGCATGAATAATTACCGTCGCAATGCACTGAATTTAACTCTCGATGCATGAATTGAACTCTCTCTCGATGCATGAAATATGAACTCGCAATGCATGAATTTTTTTTTTTTTTTTTTTTTTTTTTTTTTTTTTTTTTGCGAGTATGAATCTTCTCGCGATACTGAATTTTCTCGCGGCATGGAATCTTCCTCGCGATGCAATGAATTATCTCGTGTTGAAATCTTCTCGCGATGCAGGATATTGACTCGCAATGCATGAATTAACTCTCAATGCCATGAATTGACTCTCGATGCATGAATATGGAACTCGCAATGCAGGTTAATTTCTGCAGGCAATGAAGTCTTCCTCGCTTTGCATAATACATTGTGCGAGGTATGAAACCTTCTTCGCAATGCATGAATTAACTCTCGATGCATGAATTGACACTCGATGCAATGAAAATTATGAACTCGCAAATGCATGAAAGTTTTCTACGAGTCATAAAATCTTCTCACGCGATGGCAATGAATTTTCTGCGAGGTATGATTTCTTCTCCGCGATGGGCAGGAATATTGACTGCAATGGCATGAATATAACTCTCAATGCATAATTTACTTCGATTTGCATGAATAGGAACTCGCAAGCAAATGTTTTCTGCGAGGCATGAAATCTTCTCCCTTCTCGCGATGCATGAAATTTGTCTGCGAGGTAAATGGAATCTCTCGCGATCAGAATTTTCCTGCGAGGCATGGATCTCTCGCGATGCCTGAATTATCTGCGAGGTATAAATCTTCTCGCGATGCAGGAATATGACTCGCAATGCATGAATATTGACTCGCAATGCAAATGAATTACTCTCGAAGCATGAATTGACTCTCGATGCATGAAATATGGAACTCCGCAATGCATGATTTTTCTCTGCGAGGATAATCTTCTCGCGATGCATGATTATCAGCGGAGGGATGAAATCTTCTCGCGCTGCAGGAATATTGACTCGCAATGCATGAATATTAACACTCGCAATGCATTAATATTTAACTCGCAATGCATGAATATTAAACTCTCGATTCATAAATATCTGACTCTCGAGCATGAATATTGACTCGCGATGCAATGAATATTGACTCGCAATGCCATGAATTATTGACTCTCGATGCAGAATATGACTCTCGCGATGCATGAATATTAACTTTCGATGCATAATTACTCTCGATGCCATAAATAGTTGACTCCTCGATGCAATGATATTGGACTGCGATGACTGAATCTTGACTCGCAATGCATGGAATTATTTGACTCTCGATGCATGAATATTAGTGATGCATGAATTCCGCAAGGTATGAAATCTTCTTGCGATGCATACATTTTCTCGAGGTAGAAATCTTCCCTCGCATGCATGAATTAACCTCGCCGATGCATGATTTTTTAACGAGTTTGGAATGGCTCGATAATGTTTTCCAACTGTAAGAGGTGAATGTCTCGATAATGTTCACTGTAACGAGTGGATGGTCTCGATAATGTTTCCAACTGTACCCGAGGTGGATGACTCGATAATGTTCCACTGTAACGAGGTGAATGGTCTCGATTAATGTTCCACTGTAACGAGGTTGGATGACCGATAATGTTTCAAACTGTAACGTAGTGGATGACTCGATAATGTTCCACTTTAACGAGGTGGATGTCTCGAGAATGTTTCATGTAACGAGGTGGAGTCCGATAATTGTTCCACTGTAACGAGGTGGTGTCCTCGATAATGTTCACAAACTGTAACGAGGTGGATGACTCGATAGTTCCACTGTAACTAGGTGGAATGTCTCGATAATGTCCAACTTAACGAGGTGGATGACTCGATAATGTTTTCCAACTGTAACGAGGTGGATGACTCGATAATGTTTCCACTTTAACGAGGTGTGGATGTCTGCGATAATGTTCCAACTGTACGAGGTGGATGACTCGATATGTTCCACTGTAACGAGGGTGGAGTGTCTCGATAATGTTCCAACTGTAACGGGTGGATGGACTCGATAATGTTCCAACTGTAACGAGGTGGATGCTCGATAAATGTTCCACTGTACTGGTGGAATGTCTTCGATACTTTTTCCCGTACCAGGTGGATGCTCGATAATGTTTCCACTTTTGACTTGTTAAAGAATCCAACTTTCATGAATTTTTTTTAGATCCCTCAACAATTCCTGTCCCCAAAGTTTCATTATGAAGAGAGATGAAAATCTTGCTGGGAAAGATGACTTGAGTCCGTTGTGGCGCTACGTATCCCGTTGGATCAGGAATCAGGTCAACCCGTAGTTTCCCCTCTTGTGTATGATGATTGCTGGCAAAGAATCTGAAAAGATTATCAGTATAAAATGCACAATATGAACATGATGGAATATGCAATTGGTAATCCTTTGCTATATTCAAAGCCTAAGACAAGCTACTATCACATTTTTGGATGGACAATTCAATGAATAAAATAGCGTCTCACATATATAAGATTAACTAACAACACCTTTTATAATGACCGACTCAAAAACCCCTTTTTTTTTTTTTTTTTCAAAAACAACAATGCGATGAGATAGTCCAAATCTTCACCACGATTTGTTACCAACAGTTAAAGATTGCAGGTAAATCCCTTTCTTTTTTGTTTTTTTTTTTTTTTTTTTTCACAGATTGAATCAAGGAATTCTTCAAAAGCTTCAAGCGGCCTCAAATATACTTAGATCACCACATCCGTTCATCCTTGTTTCAAACAAAGGTTTGAAATTGTATCAATCCTCATGTTTCCAGAGTGCCCTCAGACAAAGGCTATCTAGTTTCACACATATTTGAAACATTTAATTATAAGGTACATTTTTGCAGGAGGTAAGGGATAATTAAAAGAAAGTTCAAAGTGCAAATCACACTCACAAGAATGTTCAATGCACACACTGGGATACCATATGCTTGCCCCTTATGTAACTCTCCACTAATGTGAGAACATTTGAATCCGATCATGTTAGGGCTTATCAATTGGCTTGTGAAAACGTAGGCTTTAGGGGATGGGTGAGGATACTTATTGAGATAAAGTGACTGAATTCCCTCCTTGAGCGTCACACAGAATTTGTGCCTCTTAATACTTGGTACGTCTTTGACGTCAGATCCCTCTTCATTGTTCTCCATCTTTCATCTCCTTGTGAATATCCCCTCATTTTTTAACGTTTTGTTTGTTTTTTTTTTTTCTTTTTTCTTTTTTTTTTTTTCATTTCTCTTTTTTTTTTTTTTTTTTTTTGAGTCCTTATTTGTTTGAATCTTTTCTTTATTCACTTCTTTATTATAATAATTTTTTCCAATTTTTTTTTCTCCTTTTTTTTTTTTTTTTTTTGAATATTTTCGCCTTCCCTCCTTTCACTGATCTTGTAAAGGAATTTCCTTTACCTTTCTTTATTTCTTCCACCTCTCTTTTTTTTTTTCTTTTTTCTCTAGAGTTTTGCCTTCCTTGACTTTGGGAGACTCAATAATCTTGCCTTTTGAAATTTTCATCAAACCTGGATCTACTCTTATGATTTGCACATTCTTGGTGCACGCAAGGAAGGATGGGGGCCCAAGAGAGGATAGTGGCTTGTAAGCACTCAAAGGTTAAGTTGTTAAGATTTGGCTTGCACAAATGGAAGGTTTCAGGCTCAAAATTGGGAAAACATATGGATTAATGTAATTTGGTAGGCTTTGAAGGCACAATCGATCAAAACAAAAAAGGAGGGAGCCTACAATCCTTTCTCAAACCAAACCATTACTCATGGATTTTCGCCGTCGAAAAACATTCAGGTCAAGTTCTAGATCAACACTGTAACCATTGAACTTTGATCAAAATCTCACCACACAATGCACATGAAGCATAAGGGTTATTTTATTCTTATCATTGATTGAAAATTGCAAGAGAATTTTCAGCATCACAAAAGTACAGATAAGAGGTCCGACGCAGAATCCTGTAGTTTATACTCGCAAGTCAGTTTTTTTTTACTAAATCGAATATATTTACCTGCTCTTAACTACATGGTCCTGACCCGAGTTGCAGACATGACCTAAAGTAATGCACAAAAAAAATTTTAATTTTTTTTTTTGAAAATTACATGATACCGAACCCCAGAAGGTTGCCTCGTAATCTCAATAAACTGAGAATCAGGTACCGTAGTTCGTTTAGATAAAACTTTAAAAATCTGCACAAACTATTTTTATAATTACTTTTTCATTTTTTATTATTTTTTTTTTGGAGAAGATAATACCGAACCCAAAAGGATTTGCTTAACGTTCTTCAATTAAAATGAGAATCAGGTACGCGTAGTTCCACCAATAATGACTTGAAAAATATGCACCAACTTATTTTATTATAATTTTTTTTTTAAAAAAAAAGATAATACCGACCCAAGAAGGGTTGCCTACGATCTCAATAAACTGAGAATCAGGTACGACGTAAGTTCGGCAAATGCATATAATAATTTAAAGATTTTGGACACTCAATCGAAATCCCTAGTCAGCGCCACTAAAAGTTGTAGTCATGTTTTTTTTTATTTTTTAATTTATTTTTAACCAATATTTTTATAGCCTCTTAATCGTCAATATTTATACTGTCTGTGTGAATGTAACCTACATTTTCTACCGTAATTATTTGTTGTACTCTTTTTGAATGTTTTTCTGAATCTTGTCTCTTCCCCATTTTCACGAGATCCAGACATTGGTTATGAACCATCCCGACCCTGATGGTCGGGGATGGTATCCCTAAGCAAACATATGGAGAAAATATGTGATAGCAGGACCGTCATGCAAAATATAATAAAATAACATGGGTGACCCTCTTAGTCCAAATACTCCCCTGATTTTAGTTAATCGTTTTTGACTTGATATATTTGAAGAATGCAAGGACTCACAAATTTCTTAATCCTCTTGTCTCTTGAACTTTGGACAAATAATGATTTCTGAATTCAAACATAAATCAATTTTCGTGTCAAGAAGAACACTTCAAAATGTAAGAGTGTTGTTTCCTTACATAATAGATAATACAAAATATCACACAATAATGATAAAATCACATGAATAACTGTTTTTTATTAAAAGACAAACTGAATATATCACATAGCATACAAACAATTATTGCGCGTCCTATACAAATATGTGACCCTTTTATGCCTAGGTAGCCTATCGATTTGAAGGAAGGCATACGTCCATTTGAAATATTTGTCCATTCTAGTTGCCTCCAAAACTCCAATTTATACAAAATTTTTATGAATAGAAACTTAATGAGAATACATAATAGGGAGAAATGTTATAAAATAATCAGTCCACGCTGGGTACAACCTAAACTATGCCTCCACGAAATATCCTTCTTCTTTTCTTGGCTTTTTGGTAATCTTCAGATGTCACAAACATTTCGAATAACTATTGCTTGTGAAGCTCTTTCTTTAACTTATATAAACTTAATCCAATCCTACCCTATGAAGACAATGATTTTTTAAACACGTATACATCCTTAAATTACACACACTTATGATCGACCTTTTTAGTCTAGAATCATTTAATGGACTCAAGGTGGGTCTTCTAATTGACTCAACACGCCTTGGGTGTTTGATCATCTTAGGCTGATGCTTAACTTTCGGATTTGGTTTTTGCTCTATCCTAGGGTGACCTAGAATTGGTATAGAAAGTGACTGGTTACCCTGTTCTGACAGACAACGGGGGTGAACTCATAAACGACGTTGGATGACCGCAAGCCAAATTCGTTTTATTACCTCCAAGATTTAGACTTGTTGTTGGTTTTTTCTGAAAGAAGCCGTGGCAAGCCACGTAACTTTCCCTTTTGTCCTAATGCAAACTATTGTCAATTTGGACATAAATTATGTCATGAAATGCAAACAAAAATATACACAATAAACTAAATATGAATAAATACAATAAAACACAAATAATAAGCAATATAAAATAGCAGGTATAACATAACAATTGAACAAAAATTTCCTCAATTTAAAAAAAATAATTGAATTCAAATTGGGTTAAAACCTCTAACTCCCCAGCGGAGTCGCATTCTGTTTACATCCCCACTCTGTCGAAATAGGGCGAAACGTTCGCGGTCAACTCGAAAATTAATTAACTGATTCAATTTAAACAAAATTTTAAAATAAACGATTTTTAAAAGAGTGCCAACTAATTTTTTAGGCACAAAAACCAGGTATGATCTACGAAACCAATTCGATTCTGGTAAGGGGTTTCAATTATTCCGAAGGGAAGGGGTTAGGCATCCTTCGGAATCCAACAATTGTGGTTTCCCTACTGAATTTCCATTTTTTGTTTTTATTTTTTTTTTTTTCAAATTGAGGAAGAATAAAATAATATACAATAATAAAATACAAATATACACATAAATAATAATTCAATCTGCCTAAAGTTTGCCCTAACGTCAATATTCACAAGATAATGAAATTAAATATAATTCGAACTTTTTCGAATAATTCAAGAGAAAGCACCTCCGGGTACCTGTAAGACACTTCGTAAAAGAGTTGTGCCAGAATTAAATATAAATAAAAAATTAATACTTAAATAACAAATAAAAAAATCAAAATCCGTCTAATTACATTGGAGGCCCCTTGGACTCGAACGGTAATTTCCTCATTGGCCATTTTCATCGATAACTATATTTAAAAACTTGAAATTAAAATTCCGTCATTAAAATGGAGAGGGCTCAACCCGACGGAAGATTTTTCATCGGCCTTAAAACAATTTATAATATAAACTTAATTAAATTTTTCCGTCTTTTAAAATAGGAAGGCCTCTAAACCCGACGATAAATTTTTCAATCGGCCCTAAAAATAACTAAAATCTAACCTTGAAGAATAATCAACAAGACATAGTAATGTGTAAACTTGACAATATTAAAATGCAAACTAGGATAAAATCACTTTAACTATATGTTCAAAATTCATAAATACTCAATACTTTGAGGATAAAGAACAATTAGTTTAAAAGTAGAGGAAAATGTAACATTTGTAGTAACAAATTTTCAATAAACGTGGACATACTAATAAAAGAAATAAAATTAATAACTATCCAAACGATATAAATAAAATTCAATAATATCCAAACCATAATAAATAGCAGATAACATCCTAACAAATAATGGAGAAAAGAAGAAAATTAAAACATTGAATAAACTTTTTAATACTAGTCAAAACAAAGACAAAGAGAGACAAATAAAATTAAACTATTTAAAACTATGTTTAAATATAACAAACAAAGTTAAGATAGACATATGCACAAATTATTCTCAAATTGC
>JAKWJA010000865.1:0-20156 GCA_027704765.1 Solanum habrochaites
GTTATGAAGAAAGAAGAAATCAATCAACATTTCGACTTCAATTTCAAACTTATGCAATCTCCAAGTACACAATCTCATTACCAAGTCTGAAAGTATAGCCTGAATCACTACTTATTACAAAAATTAACTTGTATCACTAAAAAAAAATACAAAAGGAAAAAGTTAAATTTTGAAGGTTCTTTATGTGTTGATGGTTTATTGTTAATGCTTTAATTTTGATGTTGATTTGTAAGTCAAGGACTTCTATTTCTTGTTAATCACGACACTATATATGAGTACATATATTATTAGTTATGTTATATTGTGTTTCTATTTTTGATGTATCAATATATGGATGACTTTTCTAGGTTTTTGAGTCCCAGTGTAATTTAGGGATTACGGGTAAAATTTACATGTGCGATTTAGGCTTTAGGTGTGAATTCATTGACATATTTGATCCTCTTTTTTTAATTATGATTCATAATTTCTTAATCTCTTATTCAAAAATTAAATGTAATTATGAATGTGTGCGACAATTTCAAATGCGAACCCAAAACAATTCCCGTCATGAAAATCACTCTCAATAACTTTGTTTTTGAGTATCCTAAATTTATGATGAAGTAACCGCCTCATGATCATTTAATGTTTTCGTTAGTAGTACTATTGTATGTTTTCTCCTTATTATATCAAAAAAATTAGCGAGTTGTTATGAGGGATCATTTGAGTTTTGCAAGTTTGGGAAATATTGACTCTCTGTCCAGGCTAATATGGGAATTTTAATAAGGGCTTTATGTAGTATTGAAACTCCGGGAAAAAAGGCCTCGGGACTCTTAAGGCTACTTGTGTATATTAAGTATACTTTAGGTCCATTAGTAATTATCAATGAGAATGGTGAGAATTATTAACGGTACGGTTAAACAAGTAATCAATCGATAACTATCACTAATCCATAAGCCAATAAATTGAAATGAGATCTTAATGTTCCATAGGGATTAGCATGATTGTAATCGATAACCAAAAAATTAAAAACTAAGAAAAATCCAAAATCAAACAAAACTGAATGTACGCATCCTAAATTCAACAGAAACAAAAAATAACTCGTACACCATGAAATAAAGATTTTTTTCCTTTAATAATGAGATAGATTTAAGTAATTAACATGGTGATTGGAATGCGTCAAAAAATTCAGAAAGGGGCTATCAAGTTGGAAAACCTTTACTAGACTAACCAAAGACTTGGCAGGTCAATGTAAAGCTTTTTGTATACACCTGCCTCAAGTACTTTTGAATGATCACGGCTGTTCGGTACACATGAACGCGTTTATTTTGTACGACTGACAAAGGCTGCATAATGGGAAAACTGATTGGAAGATGCAAAAGCTTACTCGAAAAGGGACTTAGGAGGTTGATTAAAGTAGGAAAGTACAAACATAAATTGGATAAAGAAAGAAGCATAGTTTTATGTATTTATGGCAATACTACTCCTACTTGTTGATAGAAAAACGTGTTTGAAGGTGTCAAGAAACATAAGGTTTTTAGCGGAATATTAAATAAGAATAAAAATCCAAAAGTTGGTTAACAAGGTTTTGATGCGGCAAAGTTGAGTTGAAGAAAAGGTGAAGAGAGGCGAGACGACTTCCACACAAGGTCGGAATACTATGTGTAAGCTTTCTAAGTTCATGAGAATGAAAGCAGAGCACAAGTAAGATTTCTAGTTGAAATAGGTTTTGGATTCAAGTCCAAATCTATAAATAGGGTGATGGATTCGCTTGAAGAAAATGCACACTTACATGGAGAGAAAATCAAAACACTAGCAAGAGGTTTGAAAGAATTTTGATATTAACTTGGAGAGTGTTGCGAGTTAAGTGAGAAGCTGTAAGATTGTGTTCAAGAGTCTTGTTTAAAATCTGAGTTTTGTGAGTAGGAGTTGTTCGATAAGTTATAGAACTTGAAGAACATTAGAAGATATAAAACCGGGGGGTTTTGTCTCTTTGAGTAGCTAGAAATTAGAGTTTATAATTTCTTAGCTAGGAATTATAGTTTATAATTTCTCTAGGAGTTGGAGTTTATAATTCCTTAGGTTACAGAGCTTTGTAATCGTTGTATTATTTGAAGTTTATAAATAATACAAAGTGTTGTTCGAATTGATTATCAAAGTTTCAACAAACAGAAACACGGTGCTAGGTTCCTTTGAAGATTCAGGAGGGTAAATTTAAAAAGGCACTAACCCCTATTTGTAAATGACGGCATATTAGCTATTATTAATATACTATCTTTGTTTTAAAAAATATTGAAAGAAAATTGGCAACTAAAATACTGACTAATCAAGGCATAAAGGTAATGATAGAGTTATCATACGTAACCTAAGTATAGGACCATTTTTGTACAATAATAGATTTTTCATTGTCATTATCCACAAAAAGGAAGGACATATTCCTTTCCTTGAATTTATTTTTCTCAAGATATGAATTGGTAGGAGCTACTATTAAAGACTAAACGCAATGGAAGCTCACTAATCAAACGAAAATAACAGAAAGAAGAAAACGAAGCGAAATAGTTTTCAACGAAGAAGTTGAGGGGTATTTTATTGAATAATTCACTGGCCTAATATAGACTTACAGAATGTATGGAGTCTAATCCCACTAACTACTTGCACTGAACTCTAGGAAAACAAATTTGCCACTAAAATACACCTAGGAAAAATCAAGACTATTAATAACAAAGTAAAGCTAACTGCTATTGAAAATCGCTACTCCAAAACTAAGTCAAAACTAAATCAAAGATGTTGATGGAACGACTTAAACATACTCAACAAGCCCACAATTGAGGTTGCTATTTTTTTTTCAAACAAAAGTCATGGACAAGGCAACAACAATGAGAGTCGGGTTAATGTCAATATATGATGTATTATGTAAACTTTCAGTTGATCGAAGAAATGAGGGTGACATTAAACTAGTAAAAACTTAAGTTGTTATTTTAGTAGTTGATGGTGACAAAAGATGTCATTTATCACTTTTTAAACATGATATTGGTGTGTTGGTATTCGTTTTTAATCTTAGATTTTCGTCTTCCTTTTATGAAGAAAATTGTGCATCGAATGTGTGTCTTTTCCACGTCCAACACCTTGGTTAACTTGTTTTAATTCACTTCACTTTGATCCAGGTATCAGACCCTTTCTCTTTGATTGATGAGGTTATATAATTCAGATCTCCACCTTATACAAATTCTTTATATGACATTATATTTCTCGTCACTGCTCAATAACAACTCCATTTAAGCATTCATTTTGGTGCTCGTTTCCCTTTGAATCGCTTTACTCCACCAAATTATATCACTATTCCAGGAGCATTACTCTGTTGTCGACTTGGTTGCTTACCTTCACTTAGTGCTGCGTATTCTATATTTGCCATTTTTGTCTCTTGCTTCAGTAGCTTGTCATGAAGTTAAATGATGAATTTGAGTTATTAAGTTCCTTAGAATTTGTCCCCCTATAGTAATCACCCATGTCTTAAGTTAAATCATGTTTATTACATTATTCAATATGCTAACTCGTTTCTACTTTATTGCATACAAAAACCCCTCTCGAGTCCGCTTTGGGACTCCCTTATCTTCTTTACACTTCGGGAGGGAACCCTAAAGGCTCTAAATACCTTCCCATCGAGTCAAAACAAGCATATGAGGATCAAAGTTCCAAGAAGATTGAAGGAATTCGAAGGCGTCTGATTAGAAGACCTTTTTTTCTTTATGTTATATTTTGCATTCTATTTGTAATGGGCCTAAGCCCTCGTTAATTTACTTTCCCGTATTTTTATTTTATTTTGTATAGATTAGGACAGGTACAAAATGAGTCGAAACCCAAAAACAGGTGGGTCCAAAACTCGGTCAGGCGAACAGAACCCGAGTTTGGACCCAAATCTCTCTCTCTCTCTCTTCTTTGCTATTGTTCATATTTTTGCTTTGAATACCTTTTAGTCTAGGATTGGAAACTCCAAACCCCGTCGACGCCCTTTTTATTTAATCAAACTTGAGAATTTAAAATCAAACTTAAAAACGATAATATTTCAAAATTCGTAAAGCTTGTTTAGATGAAACTCTAATAAAGTTAAGCTTCGAAATAAACTCGCAAAAATACAAGATAAACAACAAAATTTTTCAACTTGTGAATTTAGCTAAGTAAAAATTCAACTTCAAAATGCACACCAACAACGTTAATAAATAGTCAATAAGTTACTCGCCGTGTGAAACCGTATTAAGAGAGCGTTTTAGGTGCTTTAACACATTCCTAGACGCTCTAATAAGAATCCGAACCCTTTAAAATGTTTCAAAACAATTTTTTCTGTTTTGTATTTAACATGTTTAGAAACAAAAGTTTTCTTGACTTTTTCTTAAACATTAAGTGGCGACTCCTAAAAGTCGAAAATACCTTAAAAATAAAACAATTCTCTTTCAAAAAGCAATTTTTCGATTAAAACAAGTGGTACAAAAAGGGTTATAAAAAAAAATCTACAACTTAAACAAAAACAAAAAACAAAACAAAAGGAAAAAATATAGTAACAAAAAAAAAAAAAAAAACAGAAAAAAATTTAAAACAAAAATATGGGTCATGGTATTCATACAAGAGTCTTTCACATGTTTTCTCATCCTAGTGGGATACAAGAGTCTTTCACATTTTTTCTACCTTTGCACTCTGCAATCTTCTCCTTTATAATCTGCTAAATGGTCTAATGGTTTCTTCGTCCTGAAATTTTTAAGAAATTTTTCTATATCCATGTTATAATATTTTTAGTTTGAAATTCAGTAACTCTCATTTTTTTTTATTTTCCTAACATGGACACAACTGGAGAAAATTCAAGGAATGTGAAGTTGAATTTAGGGCGTTCATTAATTGGTAATTTGGGCATTAACTCAAAAAAATGAAGATATTGAACCGTTCATTGTCAATAACTAATGGAAATTCTTCTTTGTTGTTTTCACGTGGATTACAAGGAAGGGTTGCTTCAAGTTTGACTGAGTTTGAAACCCAACAACCACCTAATCGATGTAAAACAAAATTTCTTCCTTTTTATTCTTTTGTTGAAACACTCTTTATTTACTCAACTAAAAAGAATTGTGTAAGTTCACAAAAAATTGTATCGATTAGCCTCTTCAAGTTTCTCGAACCTACTAATGAAAAATAATAAATGTTGTCAGGGAAAAGTGCTAAAGAAGTTGGAGAGAAGCTGAGAAAGTTCTTGTACAAGATGCCTTCTGTTTTCTATGACAGACCAAATGGAAAGAAGACGAAAGAATACTTGTTATACTCCTTTACGAAGAGAGAAGATTTGAAGATAGTTTGTGCTTGTCATGCTAGTTTTTTTATTCCAGCTGAATTTGTCAAACATGGTGGTGGAGGTGACGTTGATGTTGAGAACCCTTTAAAATATATAAATATAATTCTTGACTACTGAAAAATGGACTAGCTGCTTTAATATGATAATTATGTGATCTTTCCTTCAATTTTGTTGTACCGAAATAGTTCCATGGCTATGATCCAAAAAGACATTAGCTTTGATATCGTTGTTATTTGATCTTTCGTTTTACTGTAGAAGACTTAAGTCCTTTCTATCATAAATATATTAAGGTTATGTTTTGGTCATTCTGCTTGTTTTTTTTGGCTATGTGGTGCTTACTTAAGCTTTAATTAGAAGAACCTAAACTTTAAAGGGTTCTAAGTTATTTTTTCAACTTGACAATTTTGCAAAATAGATTTGAAACACTTGATATTAGTGGTTTTCTTTAGGTGCTAGGATTGGTGTATCACTAATGAAGTTTTTCTAACCTTATTATTCGAGTTAGAACGTCTGTGGACTATATCGTGTAACAAGAGGGATGGCAAGCATGTTGCAAGTGGAACTTAGGGCGCATTGGTTATAAAAAATAATTATCATTTTTAAGTATTTATTAATTGATTCAATAGAATATGGGATAGTTCTTTAATTTCGAGTTCATGCCAACGGATTGATGAGTTCTCTATCGGTTTCAAAAAATATGAGATTAAAAATTTTATTGTAGCTTTTTTTGTTTTCTCTACGTGTTTTTTGGTGTAGTTAAAAGTGTTTTTGAAAAAAAAAATATGAATTATTATCATAAGTAATGGTCTGAACTAGATTTCTGTATCTAGTGTTCAGGCCTTGTTACCGTCACACTTTAAATCGATCTAATTGCCTACTACCATTAGAGTACGCAATAAAAGCACCAACCAATAATAAGACCAACTCCAATTCAAGGAATTCTTCTGTACAAAATTCAAAGTAAGAATTTCAATATGCAACTAATATATAATGTATAATATGGTTTTAAAAAATTACTTTTCACATTTTTGGGACACTAACTAAACATTAATAAATTTAAACTCATTTTAACGTGTTCTCGAATGTGAGGAGTGCGAGGGTAAACGTGTGAGTAAATATGACCAACTTTTATCATCTAAATATTATAAAAAAGTCATTTATCTGGATATTATATAGTTTGTATACACTATGTATCACTTCATCACAAACTCATAAAGTTTGCTTTCTAACAAATATTTCAAACAAATTTGCAAACGACGGATCGCAACTCTTTGGATAAAGAAGAAAACAATCAACATTTCGACTTCAATTTCAAAACTTTATGACAATATTTACAGTACACAATCTATTACCAAGTCTGAAATATACTGATCCACACACTTATTAAAAAATTAAATGATCACTAAAAAAAAAATACAAAAGGAAAAAGTTAAATTTTGAATTTTCTTTATGTGTTATGGTTTATTGTTAACTGCTTTAGAATTTTTGATGTTTATTTTGTAAGTCACGACTTCTATTTCTTGTTAATCAGACAATTATATAGTATTACATATATTATTAGTTATGTTATATTGTGTTGCTATTTTTGATGTATGAATATATGGATGACTTTTCTAGGTTTTTGAGTCCTAATGTAATTTAGGGATTACGGGTAAAATTTACATGTGCGGTTTAGGCTTTAGGTGTGAATTCATTGACATATTTGATCCTTTTTTTATTTATGATTCATAATTTCTTAATCCCTTATTAAAAAATTAAATGTAATTATGAAGTGTACGCAATTTCAAAGTGCGGAAACCCACCATCCCGTCATGAATCACTCTCTAATATTTTTGTTTTTGAGTATCCTAAAATTTATGATGAAGAAACCTACCCTAAGGTCAGAGGTATATCACATCGAATATTCAACATTCAGGGTTGTTCAAAAACTATCAAACAAATTAAACAAAATTATATCGAACCAATAATTGGTATGAGTCAAGATTCGGATTCATTTCACTATAAACTTCTTACTACAAACCCCAAACCAAACTCAACATAACAGCTACCACCTTACTTTCCATTTTCCCATCACAATCCAAACCTAATTACACTACATTTCCCTCCAAAGACTTTCTCACCCCCCTGAGCACCGCGAACTCTATCTTCCCTCTTCCATCCACAGCCCCCGTCTCAACTCGTTGATTCTTCTATTGGCCTATCGGTTCGGGTCTCGGTTTGACCATATTTCTGATCGGGTCCCAATAACCCGATAAGAAGTTTAATTAACTACATTTATATCACTTAAGGTCTTAGGCACTTTTAGCTTTTAGGGTTTACACTCCAGTTTTCAGACTCTTTATAGTGACTTCATATATAGTTGGCACTTAAATTTCACAATAATATTCCAAAGTTGTGATATCACTTATTTTCACTATCACTGCTCCTACGTCGGCGAGTTAACTTTAAGTCTCTGTTTTTATCTTCTCATTATAGTGAGTGAGTCAATGAGATATGCCTGCAATATTGCAATACTACAATCTGTAATTAAACATTTATTATGAGTAACCGCCTCATGATCATTAATGGTTTTCGTTAGTAGTACTGTGGTTGTAAGGTTTTCTCCGTATTTTTCCCATTTATAAAAAAAATTAGGCGTAGTTGTTATGAGGATCATGTTTGAGTTTTGCAGTATTGGGAAACTTGACATCTCTGTCAGGCTAAATGGACTTTTATAAGTGGTTTTGTAGTAATGGGGATAACGGCGAAAAAAATTCATCAGGGACTCTTAGCTACTGTGTATTGTTAATTAGTACTTAGTCCATTAGTAATTATCAATGAGAATTGTGAGAATTATTAACGGTTAACGGTTAACAATAATCGAATCGATAACTATCACTAATCGATAAGCCAATAATTGATAAATTGATATCTTAATGGTTCCATAGGGATTTAGCATGATTTGTAATCGATAACCAAAAAATAAAACTAATAAAATCCAAAATCAAACCAAACTGACTGATACGCAGCCTAAAATTCAACAGAAACAAAAAATAACTCTTACCCACTGAAATAAAATTTTCTTTTAATAATGATATAGATTTAAGTAAATTAACATGTGATTGGAATGCGTCAAAAAAATCTCATGAAAGGGGCTATCAAGTTGGAAAACCTTTTACTAGACTAACAAAGACTCTGCATGTCAGATGTAATAGCATTTTTGTATCCCCTTCCTCAAGTACTTTGAATGATCACGGCTGTTCGGTACACATGAACGCGTTTATTTTGACGACTGACAAAGCTGCATAATGGAGAAAACTTGATTCGAAGATGCCAAAGCTTACTCGAAGAGGAATTAGGAGGCTGACTTAAAGTAGGAAAGCTACAACATAATTGGATAAAGAAAGAAGCATAAGTTTATAGTTATTTATGGCAAATACTACTTCCTACTTGTTTAAGAAAAACGTGTTTGAGGTGTCAAGAAACATAAGGTTTTTAGCGGAATATATAAATAATAATAAAAAGCCAAAGTTGAGTTCAAAAAGGTTTTGATGCGGCAAAGTTGAAGTTGAAGAAGGAGTTGAAGATGCGGCGAAGACGACTTCCACACAAGGTAGGAATCCTATGCGTAAGCTTCTAAGTTTCATGAGAAAATGAAAGCAGAGCACAAGTAAGATTTCTAGTTGAAATAGGTTTTGGATTCAAGTCCAAATCTATAAATAGGGTGATGGATTCGCTTGAAGAAAATGCACACTTACATGGAGAGAAAATCAAAAAAAATAGCCAAGAGGTTGAAAGAATTTTGATAGTAACTTGGAGAGTGTTGCCGAGTTAAGTGAGAAGCCGTAAGTGTTTGTAGATGTGCTTCAAGAGTCTTGTTTAAAATCTGAGTTTTGTAGTAGGAGTTGTTCGATAAGTTATAGATTTGAAGAACATTAGAAGATATAAAACCGGGGGTTGTGTCTCTTTGAGTAGCTAGAAATTAGGTTTATTAATTTCTTAGCTAGGAATATAGTTTATAATTTCTCTAGGAGTTGGAGTTTATAATTCCTTAGGTTACAGAGCTTTGTAATCGTTGTATTATTTAAAGTTTATAAATAATACAAAGTGTTGTTCGAATTGATTATCATTAAGTTTCAAACAAACAGAAACACGTTGTACGTGTTCCTTTGAAGAATTCAGGAAGGTAGAATTTCAACAAGGGCACTCAACCCCTATCTTGTAATGACGCATATTAGCTATTATTAATATTATATCTTTGTTTAAAAAAAATTGAAAGAAAATTGGGCAACTAAAATATTGACTAACTCAAGGCTATAAAAGGTAATGATAGAGTTATCATATGTAACCTAAGTATAGGACATTTTTTGTACAATAATGAGATTTTCATTGTCATTATTCCACATAAAAGGAAAGAACCATATTCCTTCTCTTGTAATTTATTTTTCTCATGATATGAATTGGTAGGCATCTACTGTAAAGAACTAAACGCAATAGGAAGCTCAATAATCAAACGACAAATAACAGGAAAGAAGAAAAAGAAGCGAATATTTTTCAAAGAAGAAGTTGCAGGTTATTTTATTTAATACATTCACTGGCCTAATATAGACTTACATAATTTATGGAGTTATAATCCCACTAAACTACTTGCCCTGAACTCTAGGAAAACAAATTTGCACTAACTACAACTAGGAAAATATCAAGAACTAATTTAAATAACAAAGTAACAGCTAACTGCTAGAAAATAGCTACTGCAAAACTAAGTCAAACTAAATCAAATATGTTGATGTTGCACGACTTTAACATACTCAACAGCCCACCATTGAGGTTGCTTATTTTTTTTTCAAAAAAAGTAATGACAAGGCACAACAATGAAGAGTAGTGTTTAATGTCAATATATGATGTATTATTTAAACTTTCAGTTGATCCAAGAAATGAGGGTGACATTAAACTAGTAAAAACTTAAGTTGGTATTCGTTTTTAATCTTAGATTTTCGTCTTCCTTTGATGAAGAAAATTGTGCATCGAATGTGTGTCTTTTCCACGTCCAACACCTTGTTTAACTTGTTTTAATTCACTTCACTTTGATCCAGGTATCAGACCCTCTTCTCTTTTGCTTGATGAGCTTATATAATCTCAGATCGTCACCTTATACAATTCTTTATATGACCATTATATTTCTCGTCACTGCTCACTAACAACTCCCTTTAAGCATTCCTTTTGGTTCTCTTTTTCCCTTGAATCGCTTTACTCCACCATCAATTATATCACTTTATTCCACGAGCAATTCCCTCTGTTGTCTCTACTAACCTTACTCCATGAGACTCCAATAATTTTCTAGCTTCTTTCCTAATGCAACTAGTATTCACTACTTTTTATTAATGTCCGCACTATTTTCCCCAAACCCATCGTCTACAATTTCTTCTCTATTTCCTGAGTAATGACAATAGTCAAGTCATCCCACTTAATTTTGTATAGATCATACACGACCCTCTTCTTCTCGGCCTCTTAAACTCTAAATTTGAACCAAGAATTTAAGTTGGATTGTAAATATCTAACTTGAAAATATAAATCAGACAATTTTAATTCAGTTATTCCCAAACCCTATAAAATATAAATAGAATAACTTTAACACATTAGGTTTCAAATATAATTAGCAAGAAAGAAATATATACCCAAACATTAGAATAGAAAACTGGAAAACTCGTCTCAACTTCTACTCTGTAACCCAAAAACGTTGCGCCAATTTATGGGGAAATTGTTAAAATGACACATATTTATTTTTTCTCTAGTCTATATAAAGTGAATTATTGAGATTCTTTATTAGTTTAAATAAATGAATTATTCAAAGTGTGATAGTTGAAAAACTTTTTTCATATCTTAATTTCTATTATTTTAGTCATGATATAGGTAATACACTTGGATATAATATCTAAATAAAATTAGACCTAATTTTGAAGCCTCGTATATATGAGATACAGTAATGAATGCGATCAAATTACATGCACCGCAGAGGACAAAAATTTGACACCAAATAATATTGTTCAAACTCATGAAAAAGAATGTATTAGGCCTAACTAGAATTAAAATTTGCTTTATTTACCCTATTTTAAATTTAGAACGTTGTATAACATTTAATAAATTTGACCAATAAAACAAAGTAAAAAAATACATGTAACCTTTTTCTACTTTTTAAAAGGTAGAAAAATTATAAATAAATTAGAACTGACATGTGTCACATTAAAGTGGTTACATCTTGGGATCAATTTCCAAAGCTGCTCATACACATGTGATCATGCTTATCCTCTTCACGTTTTGTTACCCTCCCCATAAATTTTATCCTTATAAGCTCCTCCCATGGCCCCCTACATTTTGTCTCCACGGCTGAGATTTTTGTTGGAGTTTTCTTTTCCCAAGTTTAGTTTTTTAGTTCAAAATTCAAGAGTTTTCTCAGATTAGATTTTGCTAACATGGAGAAAGCTAAAGAAAAAATAGGAACTTCAGGAATGTAGGAAAAAAATATGAGCTAAAGTTTAGGGCTTCCATTGAATGTACTTTTGATGTTCACTTGAAAAAAATAAATCAGTTATGTGGTATGAAATACTGCTAAATATTTTTTGATGTTTCCAGGTGAATGCAAGGACGTGTTGCTCAAGTGTAGACTGAGGTCGAAAAATCCAAACAACACCTACTCAAGGTATCAAGAATTTACGGGAAAATGATAGATATATCTGTTAATTTTAATTTGTACCAAAATTAAAGTTGGAAATAATTTATACGTTTACCTTAGTTCATGATTGAAATCAATATTTCAATTGATAGAAATAACTTGTGATCAGAGGAAAAATATTGCTAAAGAGAAGTTCTCGAAAACTTCGTGCTCAAACAATATGGCTCATGTTCTAACATAAAAGTGACGGACACCAAAAGGAAAGAAGATGAAGGACTTTTATACCGTGTAAGAGATAGATGAAGTAAAAATAGTTTGTCTGGTAATGGTCATTTTCTAAATGCAGATGAATGTCAAAATGCTGGTAGAGGTGACGTAGAGTAAACCCTTAGAAACATATATTTTTGAAGGAAAACAAATTCAAGTAGACTTAATATCCAGCGTTATTTGATCCTTTATTTTTTGTTGTTGTCCGAATAAATTCAATGGTTATTCCTAAGAGGCAGTAGTAGTAGCTTTGGTATCGGTTTTGTTATTTCATCTTTCATTTTGTTGTTGTACTGGACTAAGTTCCCCCATCAAGCTTATAAGGTTATTGGCAGTCATTCGGCTCAGCCTTTTGATGCGATTATTTTTAATTTAATTCATCCTTTCCTTTTGTTGTTTGTAAGTGACTAAATTAAAGTTCCTCCCCTATTAGTAATTAAGGTTATTTTGCAATCATTTCGACTGTTTTTTTTTCTATCGATGCTTCTTTTTTTTTATCTTAATAGAAGCAACTAACAGTTTCTAATCTACCACAAAGTAAACATTGATTGTTTTTTTTTTCCCTTATTCTATTCTTTTAAAGTCGATATGAAGCCATTAAATAAATAATGCATTTAATTTCAACCTATTGGTTAAAAGCATTTCGGCATGTCCTCAACTTAGAAAGGGAAGAGAGTTGTCGCTATGAGTGGATATCAAGAGGATAATATCATTCGTTTAAATAGACTAAATTAATATTGAAAAAATGTCATTTTCTAATTATCTTATTTGATTATCTGTAGTTTTGTTCTTTCCTGTAAGAATTTGAAATATTAATGTGGAATTAGGATTTGGGGTTTTTTGGTTACTTTTAACGGATTGTTGTAATTTTTCGACTACAAGTGTTTTCATTTTTTGTTGCTAACTTTGAAAAAACACGTGATATAAGCTGTTTTCTTAATGTGTTAGGATTCGCTATCAACTGCTGGCTTTAAGGTTTTCTACGTCTATTTCCCGAGTTAGAATATATATTTCTTGCTAAAGCTGACAATTATATGTTAATATATATGTTATCCCTCTTTGATTATGTATATTTTGGTTCTTCTGGTAAGAATTGTAGTATTCATGTGTTAAATAAAATCTGGGGGTTAGATTTTTAAAGGATTACTAAGTTATATTTTTACTTAGAATATTAATTTGTTGATAAATCTTGAAAACTAGAATATTTCTAGTGTTTTATTTATGTGTTCTGTGAGGGCTAAATATTTAGAATTTTTCTAAAGTATTTGCTAGAAGTTAGAGGTTCATTTCTTGCTAAATCAAATAATTCTTTGTTAATACCTATATTATTAATTGATATTGTTATGTTGCGCTGCTATTTTTATTTTATTTTGCATATTGTTGAGATTTTATATAAATATTCGTTAAAATCGTCAAAATTCTTACACAAAATACTTCATCACAAATATTTTTAAAAAATTCATAACTTGGTGTGTCCATCATCTACTACCAAACACATAAAAAAGAACATTTATAGGGTGTAAATTGAATTTTAAAAAATAGTCGGCCTTCAATGTATAAAATTAAACCTAACTCGATTTCTAAATAAAGGTATATATTTTATTTAAAAAGATTTCTTATTTTTTAAAAGAGCATATTATACTTTAATGGGATTCTTCATACTAGCACTCCCTACTAAGACCACACATGCAATTCATACAACTCATGTCACGAGGTTTTTCCCTCTCACGCTTAATTATAATTAAATTAGGAAAAGACATTGATTTTCTTTGAAAAATTTGTTACTCACTTGAACTATCATATCGATCTATTCTATATCTAAGTTACTTAAAAGTAAATTTGTTCACCCCTAAAATTGAAATGAAAAAAAAAAAAAACAAGAAAGTAACCGAGGTAAAGGTAGTGAAGGAAAATTTAAGTTTAAAACATATAAAAAATGAAACTCTCCTTACCACAACCTCAAAGCATCACGACGACGATAGTCTGGTGGTGTTGATTGTTGTGGTTGTTTGTTAGTTGTTCAAATCTAAAAGTGCGGAACTCATTGGAACGTCATCAAAATCGTGATTGATCGATTTGTGCTTTCCGGAATACCCACAAAATAAGCTAAAAGAATAAAATTAAAAAGGGATAAGGAGAAAGGGTTTCATTCGATGATTCTCGATGGTTGATTTGAGGTTTTGGGGGTGTTTTCTATGGTGGTTTTAGGTGGTTGCTTGGTGGCTACTAGTTTTTCAGAAAAGAAGAGAAAACACCATTGTGGAGGTTGTGGTGGTGATGAATTTGGGGTCTTTGCGGAGAGAGGAAGAAAATTATGGTATGAGTTGAATTGCAAGATAGAAATAAAAACTGCATAGGAAGTAGGATATTAATGGATGAAAAAAATATTTTTTTTTAAAAAAAATTAATATTAATCGAATTAATCAGTGTAACTATTAAATAAATAAAGAAAGAAACGCTATGAAATATAAAGAAAACAAACCAAAAAGAATGTAGTTTCTGAGGTGGAGCTGACAAATATATAGTGTGCCAGGTAGCAATATTGGTGTAAACATCACCATATGGTAAGAATAGTGTTATCCGTTTAAAATGATATAAATTATTTTAAAAGTATAAAATTTTAATATACTTCTAATAGTTTAAATAAGTTGTTGATTTTTCAAAACAAGCTTAGGTAAAATTTATGTATTTTCCCTTAAAAAAACAATAATGTCATTTTATCGAATAGAAGGTGGACAACTCGACGTTATTATAAAATTAAGTTCCAACATCTTTAGTCCTAATCATATTATTTGGCTAAAAGCTTTAGCAAATATAACTTATTTTAGAATTTAAAAAGATAAAAAAAGATTTATTAATTGTTATCATGATCAATCATCATTATTTTTTTTGTATCATAAATAGCAATAAGATAGCTATATAATTTTATAAAGTGAAGGATTTAGTTTACCAATGAAGTAGTATTAAGTGCATATTAGGAAAAGGTAAGGGATTGATGATTTAGACTGTATGATTTCTTTTATTACTATTGGGGGGTAGGAAAGAAATTGCAGAGTGGGGAAGAATCGAATCTACTGATAAAGTAAATTTAAAAACAACCAATGAATAGAGCTAATAAGATTCTCTAAACTTATTATGATTATGTTATCACATATTTTTATTAAATGAATAAAAAAACTTGATATACAGATAATATGATAAAGGTAGGGACTGAAGCTTAGAACTTGTTTGATCAAAAAACTATTAATATTTATAATTTTTATTAAAAACAAACAGTTTTTTCTGAATGTTTTCTAAAAAGGAAAAATCTTATGGAGAAAAAAATTGTTTTTTATCAAAACCAATTTAAAAAAGACTTTTTAAGTAGCAACTAAAAAAAGTGTTTGTTATACTTTTCAATATTGAGATAATATATGAATATATATAATATATATATTATATATATATATATTATAATATTATATCTATTATATATATATATATATAAACATTAAAATCATATTGTACTTTTTTTTGTTGTTCTTTTCTCATTATTTAAATATCAAAATGAAAGAGTACTAATGAAACAAATGTTTTGAATAATTTATATTTTGGTTTTTACACATATGTTTTGAATTTTTCTTTTTCGATTTATCAGAAATAATTTTTTATCACGTAAATATAAAAATAAGTTTCGTGTGTATTATATCCTTCTCAAAATACTTATGAAAACATTAAATATGTTGTTATTTAAGTCGAAATATATGAATTAAGAAATTCACATCACGAAGATAGATTGATTCGCTTTGTAATTTACTTGCCTCAAATTAAATTCCCGTTGCAGTTTTTCCCCCCCTTCCACCGCCATATGTCCGCCGTTCGTGTCGCCCCCCTCGTTTGATTTTATTTTGTATGTTTTTTTGATGAGTAGTGTCAGCAAACACTTAACTTAATTTCTTAATTGGTTTTTATAAAATTGAATGATCATGAATAGAACTTATAATAATGACTTATTCATCGTCTTTCGTTTCTAATATTTTTAAAAAAGAAAATAAGCCCAATGATCAGTTGTTCAATATCTATCTATACATATATTTTAAGTTAGTATTATACGCGTTGATAATATTATTATATGCGTTGATACAATATCATAACATTAGTGATCTCCAACACAGAAGAAAGAATAACTTAAAAAATGTAGATAACAAACAAATCAGGAAAAAAAACTTAAATTAAGCCTAATACAATTAGTGATTTTCAGAAGAGACGAACGAAAAATTAAAAATGACAGAAACTTCTAGTAACAAAATCATTATTTTGATATTCAAAAATCAATCAAAACACTTGTACTTTTTTTCCTTAAAACTAAAAAATATAACTCAGATGATTGTCTACTTGTTAACTCAAAATCATTGTGGTTAATAAATATATTTGTTTTTGTCTCCTACCCAGTGTTTCGAGTCCATATCAGAGCTCCAACTAAATTTCGAGTACACATTATTTTTTATATTTAATAAATTTGTGAAGTAGTAAAAAACCTCCTTAAAAATAATGTTAACTATAAAGAAATAAAATGAACAAATGCAGCATCTGGTAGTAGCTCCAGTTAGTGGCACATTGGAGCAAATGCAGCATCTGGTAGTAGAAGCCATTGAAGCTACTAATGAGCAATCGCCCGACTTTTCGGGAAAAGAGGGACTTAGAAATTTCTTGCTCAAAATGCCTGGTGTTTTCACTAAAGGTGATGGACCAAATGGAAAGAAGACTGAAGGATTTTTATACGCGTATAAGAGGGGAGGAGAAGTGAAGATTGTTTGTATTTGTCATGGTTATTTTCTGACACCAGCAGAATTTGTTAAACATGCTGGTGGAGGTGATGTTGAAAACCCTTTAAGGCTTATAACTGTCGATCCTAATTAATTAAGCTTTGTAGTGACAATGGCTATTGCCCAAAAAACTGTATTAGGTTTAATATCATTGTTATGTAATTTTTCCTTTTGATGTTGTACCGAATGACTTCAATGGCTATTTTTCCCAAAAAGGCATTAGCTTTGATATTGTTGTTGTTATTTCATCTTTTTTATTGTTGTTTTACAGGACTAAGTACCTCTTAGCTTGTCGTCCCCTTTTACAATAGGAGATGAATTACTTCCTCTATTTAAAAAAGAGTGATCTAGTTTGACTTGATATAAAATTTAAGAAATAAAATAACTTTTTTAATTTTGTTCTCCTAATTTAAAATTATGTCAAATGTATCAAAATATTATTGTATATGTCTTTTGGAAAGATGAAATTAAAATGTTATAAAAAAATAAAAAACAATAATTCTATTTCATAGGGGTTATAGAAAAAAATATATCATTAAAATCATAGATATTTAATCCAAATAAGGGGACTGCTCAAAGACCAAGTTCATTATTCGTTTAATGCCTAATGACATGGGATTTTTCTTAGAAGATTCTGTCTTGCTCTGATCACAATGATCAGGGTTATTAGTACATCTTCTTATCATAGATAATGACTTAGCGCTCACTCGAACTTTCTAACATTTTATGTTAGAAAAATGATTGTGTGCATTAGAATAGTTATTTTTGTTAACAGCTAAACATTTCATTTTGGACACACTGGATAATAATTGAGTGTGAAAGATAAATTGTTTGGTGACCTTAACCTTTTCCTAATTAGGGTTTTGCTTGTCTCGAGAAATAATTTAAGCGAATCAATCTAATATGAGATTATTTATTTTATTTTTTAATTTTATTATTTGTAATAAGAAAGTGTCACATAACTTTTTTGTTTCATTATTTGTAGGTTTATTAGTATTTTGATAGCTATCTAGGAAAAAAAATCGTGATTAATGAACTTGACAAATATAAGCTTAACTTAGAGTTTTCCTCAAACGCCTAATTTCACATTAAGTTATCATTATAATTGCTTTTCATTTTGTTTAATTGGTTAAGATTTTAAATATTTATGTGTTAATTAAGGATTTAAGGTTTGTGCAGATTAACTTTTTAAAGGGTTTTAAAGTTATTTCTTCAACTTAAAGAGTGATGAATTCTTGCTAATTGTTGAAACACGTGAAACACCCAATATTAGTTGTTTTCTTTATAAAAAACCCCATAACAACTTGCACCAAATTCGAAGTTTTTTTTTTGAGTTAGAATTTTATATTTTGTTAAGTCTGATAATATTTTTTGTGATATATCAATAATGTTTGTTAGTTGCTACATGCTAGGGACCTTATCAAACCGCGAATGATTTTTGGTCCCCCTTCTCCCCTCCTTAAAAAGAGTATTTATGGGTGGTTGTTATATTTATTAATTCTTGGATCATGCGGCGTTGGCTTGTACCACATAGTCCAATAAGTACAAATCTTATAAAGTTAAATAAATAGTATTTTAAATGTAATCCCAACTTAACATCAGTGAATTCACTATATTTTATTCCTTAAAAATTAAGGATGAAATTTATATTATATATTAGATCGATCTGGGATAACATTAAAAGACAACGAACCAAACATCCAAATATAATTTATATAAAAACAAAACCCAAACCAAAAAATGTTTTTGGAAATGAAAGGAATTTGATTATATTCAGTAGCATGTAATCAAAACTAGTCAATGTAGGACCAATGTAGAATCATACTTGAATTTCTAAACCGTAGGATTCATTTTCCTTCAAAAAATTTCTTTTCTGTATCCTAATAAAGGGAAGATGTCAACTAGCGATACACTTTATTGTTACTCTCAGGTCATAGCCTAATTTGAAAAAATATAAATGATCAAAATCTTATAAACAAACAATAGAAGGTGGGAAATGAGGGGAAAAGAAGGAACTTTACCATAGGAGAACGTAGAACTACTAGTGGAAGAACCCAAGATGACAAATTCGTATTTGGTAAAGGTATATATTGATTTAGCTTCAACTCTTCATGTTCTTTAGTTTAAGATTAAAAGGGGAAAAACCTTAATTCATGTACTTACCTAAGAAAAAATATTCACCTAGACCTAATTTTTGGGGTATAAGTTAGGTCTAAGACCTAATTTAACATAATTTAATTATGTATTCGAAAAAGCTGAAAAAATTGAAATTAACAAAAATGTTATTAGTAGTGATGATGATGATAAAAAAATATTATTTTTATCATTTTGTGTTCTATAATTATATTAAATATCGATTCGTTGTTATGTGTTTCATCTTAGATTAGCTCACTTTTATGCATGTGTATCTATTAATACTCTTGGATCCTCTTCTTGTACTTGACGAAACCTATACACGCTTCTTATTCTTAATCATCTAAATCCTACATCCTAAATCTTAAACACGCGTCTTCCATTTCAATATACGTAACTTACAATCCAAGCTCGCTGGTTGGAAAATAAAATTTTTTAACATGGCGAGAAGAACCACCCTAGCTAAATATAGGTAGCAAGGAGTGAAGCAGCTCAAACATTCATACCTTCTTAACTAATTCTTCTTCTTATAGTTTGAAATAAATACACATTGTCTCATAAATTAATAATTTAATATCAGACCTCAAATTAAATACACCTAGATACATGTATTTTTGCTCTCAGATATATATTGAAATACAAATAGGGAAAGAGGCAGGTGAGCGAGTAAGATCAGCCTTGCACAGAGAACTTAAAATATATTATTCAGAATAAATTACAACTAATTTAAACCCCATTTTATCCGAAAATGCATGTATTGGACCCATATTTGCATGAAACGGTACCTTCAAATACTCACGGAAAAAAAGGCACCATAATCAATTCTGAACTAAGTGAGGATTTAATGTTGTTTACCTTATTTAGGTTACTAATGCCGAAAGTAAAACTAATACGCATTATATGTGCCCTCCTTTTCATAAACTCCAAGCCCAATACCTTACTTCACCCGTTCTAACCGGGTAAAACCTTTTAAAAATAAATTTACATTAACCAC